>PVJL010009179.1:21932-59589 GCA_004026885.1 Lyroderma lyra
GACCCCCCACGCACGGACACTCCCACCGCACAGACCCCCCACGCATGAACCCTCACACGCATGGACCCGGGACACCTCTGTGTCTCAGACCGCCGTGTGCCCACACAGTGTTTGGGGCTCTTCCGGCCTCATGTATTCTCCTCCGAACGGCCAAGCTCTGGGCCGGTCCTGGGCTGCCTGCTGGATGCCAGGCGCCTTCTCACCAGCCCTGCCTCCTAAATGCACCCCCTGGGGATTCCGTGCTCGTGCCACCCCCTCAGGGGAGAGAGGATGTTCTTCAGGTCCTTGCACAGTGGGCCACCCCCTCCCGCTCCCACAGCCGACGGGTCTGTGACACTCCAGCCCCGATTGTAACTGACCCTCTGGTGTGGGAGCTCCCGGAGAACACCAGCCGTGCCACCTGGTGTAGACAGAGCCCCCCGCCCCCTGGGGGCACCGGGCGGCCGGGGCTCAGGGAACAGCGCTGAGACTTCTCCTCCGGGCTGCACCGCAGACGGGGGCGGAAGGAAGTCCGCTCGCCTCCCCACCCACCTCCCGGCCTCCCTCCCACGCTCTTACTTCCCGAGGAGACACCGGGAACGTTGGGACTTGGACCTGCCCACTGTCCGGTCTGCCTTCTCCAACAAGACGGGCGCCGGGCGCGGTCGCCCTCTCCACCACCGCCCACACGTGGCCACAGAGGCCCCTTGCCTTGTCTTCCCAGGAACTTGCTTGTCTCTGGACCTTCGGTCCTGGTCCTCTTCTCATCGAGGTCGTCGGGGAGTTCGGCTCTGCTCAAAAGCACCTGTTTTAAGTGACGGTCTTCAGAGGTTGACCCTGACGTGAGGATTGCTTTGGCGAGTGATTCGTTAGGGAACGTTCCGAGGCCCAGAACTGCAGGGAGTGGAAGAGGCCAGAAAGGGCAGAGGGGGGACGCGACGAGACCAAGGGCTCCGGCGGCGTCTCCCAGACCATCAGTGTCACCCCTGTCACAGGGAAGTCCTCATTGTAAAGTATGCCTGTGAGACTGAGGGGACTGGGTGGGCCCACATGCCCCCTGTGCCTGCTATCAGCCAAAGGGGCCCAGGATGAATACACCCCAGGCAACTCCTGATGCTGTTACCTGTGCCCGCAGGTAGCCTGAGGGCAGGTGTCCCAGTGAGAAGCCAAGGAAGACTTGAGGGGCTTTGGGGGTGCACTGAATAACTCACCCAGCACACCAGGTGACACACAAAAACACATGCGTGTAATAGGGGCGTGAGCGGTCTGGGTGGGGTTCCCATATTCTCCGGTATGGGCCCCCGTGGTCCTTCCCAAAATTGACACCTGACCAACACGGGGGCCCAGTGTGATGTGGCTGCTGAGGACCAATCCCCAGTGACAAGCTCAGCACACAATTGCTCCAGCTGTGCTCTCAATGCCAACACCTCTGACCTCCTTAAGGACTGTCCCATTCATGATCCCTTTACTTTAACTTTCTATCTCTGCAGACTTTTTCTTCTCGAATATAAATAGGCTCAAGGAGCCCCTTTCTGTCTAAAACTAAACAAAATAAAGAGGGAGGGAGGGAGGGAGGGAGGTGGGGAGGGAGGGAGGCGAGGAGGCAGGGAGGGAGGGGTGTCTCTGCCCTTCTTGCACCACGTTAGGGGAAGCCCCATCCATGGCTTCTCTGCTTTTGCTCCTGTTTCTTTTTCAACCTCTTGCAATCAAGATTGTTCCAACCTCCAGGTGACGGGCTCTGCCCCCTTTAAGGTCACCTGTCACTAAGTACCAGGGAAGCGTTCCATGCTCTGCCACGAGTGATGTGTGTTTAAGGCCTCGCCCCCTTTGCACAGCTGTCCTGACACCCCACCCGGGTGTTGTCACCATCCTGCACCGTGTCCGCGATGAACTTCAGGGCTGAGCAAAGCTTCCAGGGCAGAAACAGGAAGTAGAGGTGCCCAGTTCCCTGCAGCCCCTGTGGGCCCAGCAGGAGGCGGAGTTGGCAGAGAGGAGCTTAATGTGTGTGGAATGGATACAGGAATGCTCACTCTGCAAAGACTACTGTGCACATGGGCGTGTGCATGCATGTGCACATGTGTGCGTGCTCGTGTGCATGCATGTGTGTGTGCATGTGTGTGTGTGCATGTGCGTATGTGTGTGCGTGCTCGTGTGCATGCATGTGCGCGTGTGCATGTGTGTGCGTGCATGTGTGTGCATGTGCGTGTGTGTGCGTGTGCATGTGTGCATGAGTGCCTGTGTGCCTGTGTGCATGTGTGTGTGCATGTGCATGTGCGTGTGCATGAGAGAGAACGTGTGCACTGGATGCAAGGACCGTGCATGTCAGGCCAAGCCGGGCTCAGTCACTAACTCTTCGGCTGGGTAACTTCATATTTTGTAAATTCTCACATTATTTGAAAATAAAATCTGCATCCATGTAAGGCGCACGCCGTGCTGTGCTGATGTGTCCGTAGTGAGTGGGTTCCTGGAGTCAGGCGAGTGCGCACGCCCCCTCCTCACACCAGTACCGCGTGTGTGCATGGGGGGGCTCTGAAGTCCGCGCTCCCCGCGAATTTCCGGGACTCTTACGAGCTTCCGCCCTCTGCTCGTCTGAAAAGCGGAGCGGATCGTCAAAAGAACGCACCGGAGCGATCACTGCTGCGTGTGTTCCACAAACGCTGGTCCCCTCACCTTGGTCTGTGTCCGAGGAACACTGCCTCCTGGCCAATGGGTCTGGGGAATGTTCCGGAGCTGTGAACGGTCATGTCATTACTTCACGACAGGTTCTCTCGGTTTGGGGAAGCAAGGACAATGGTTGGATCTACACCTTAGAAATAAGGGTGCTGGACGGTTACACTTAATTTCTGTTTCTCACCTCAATCGGGGTGGCTGTGCCCAGGCCAGTTGGGTGACTCTCTTCACGTCGCTAACTCACCTGGCCTTCGTGGTCTTTGAGAAAGCTAATTTTGGTTGCAAATGATGAGTCTATTTAGCAGAGTTTTGGGTAACTCAAACTCATCCTTTGACCCTCTGCATTATTTGCAAAACAGTAAGAAATTGGGAAATGGTGTCAACATGCTGTGATTTACGGCTCGCCCGCCGCAGGGTGCTGTGAGCAGGGAGTTGGCAGCTGATAGGGACGGAAGACGAACTATGTCCCAGCGATCAAGGCCCCCCTGCTCAGATATCTGCTGACAGGCCCCGGAGAGCCTGTGAAAGCCGCTCCCCGGAACGAGGTCCTGGCTCCGACAATACCCGAGCTGAGGAACCCGAAGGCGTGCATTCCAGTCCAATCCCGGGAGCCGGCCTGGAAATCTCCAGGTAACCAGACACCCACATCCGCCGGGATGAGCAGATGGCCTCCTTCGGAGGACACAGCACAATTGTCACCAAAAACAGGCCCTTGGGCATTGAGAAGCAGGTGGCTCTCCCACCTTGGCCCCCGGGGAGATGAGGGGAAGGGCGCAGGAACGTGAGAAGCGAGATGGTTTGCAGGAACCGGGGCTGGGGAGGTAGCTCTGCCTCCGGCCTGGGAAGGGCGCCGTGGTGACTCCGGCTGAAATGCAGCGCGCTGTCCCACGGGCAGAAACACAGGCGTCTGATGGGGACTGAAGAAAGGGTAGTAGAGTAATGGGTGTTTGTTTTGCTCCGAACCTATGAAGTACCCAAACTCTTTCTGGGTATTGACACATAAAATGATCTATATTTTTTGCCATCAAATGACTAAAAATATAATTGAATCTATGTTTTATTTTAATCCTCTCCGGAGTTGGACTTGCTCCCAGCAGAGTTCTGCGTACATAATGTATGAAGTTTCCAGAAAACAGTGCTGCGCCGACAGTTCGTCTGACCTTGGATAGATGCAAGCAGTGCGAAAGGCACTGAAATCCCGAGTCGATAGGATCCCAGGCTCTGGGGTGTCCCAGACTTGGTCTCTCCCCACTTCTTTGGGGTTGCTGGTGCCCCGGCTCTCAGGAAGGTAGGCTGGCCATCCCTTACTGACAGGTTCGATGTGTCGTCTACATTTCCTCCCGCAGACTTGGGGGGTGCAAGGGTCCGGCCCGCCCTAATATGTGTGCATTGTTAACTGCTGGAGTGTGGCTGTCCCCAGCGTCCCCGTGGATTGCTGGGTTGTTTGTTTGTCCCAAGCAAATACCATGCCTGCCTCCAGCTTTTCCTATGCCAGCTCTCCTGGGAGAGGGACCCGGAGTGGTAGACTGAATGACCCGACTGGTGAATTTGGGGAAGCTCAGCTGGGCAGACCTGGCTCCCACCTCTGCTTGTCCCTTGGGGGTCGCTGTCCCTAGAGCACATGCCTCTCTGCTCCTCACGCTGTGGGGCTCCTCTGGCCCAGCTGCTTCCCTGCTCCCTGCGCTGCGGAGACACAGTGGGTGACCCCGATGCTACCCCCGGGCCCCCCTCAGCAGCCCCGACATGCCATCTGTCAGCTTGACTTTGGTAGTTAACAGAGACGAACATTTAGTGTCCATGCCAGGGGACCCTGATTTCTCAAACTGTCCAGCACTCAGGCACAGAGGGGGTATGTACTGGGGGTACGACCCCTCAGAAAAGCCCCGACATAACCTTGGCATGGACGACGTGAGGGGAGGAGCGGACAGGTATGGAGAGCCCGCTGCCCACCAGACACTTGGTGTCCGTGCTTGTCCCCACCCGCCTCCCCGCGGCCCGTGAGGCAGGTTAGGCAGAGCCGGCGTGTCACCGACAGGCTGGGGTGACGGGTCCTGACGGGCAAGCAGACCTGGGGGTGACGAGGGCTCCGTCCAGAGCCAGGAGGAACTCCCGGGGGCCCCTCTTCACGCCTCCGTGCCCAGTGGGAAACCACAGTGGTGGGAAAACCCCCCACAGAGGCCGGACCGTGGGGGACTCGGACCCTTCCGGGGTGGCGGCTCGGGTCACCCTGCACAGTAAGTGCTGCCCGGCTCAGGTCCCTGCGGGGTCCAGGGCAACTCAGATGTCCTCCTGGTGTGTTCTCAGTGTCAGTGGTTTTCGCAGTGTTTGTTTTCTGTGGACTATTCTCTTGCTGCACTGTTGGAAGTTTGGGGGTCTAATCCTGCTGGGGTTCCGGGGGCTGACGCTTGGACCCCCCACGTGAACGCAAGTTCCTTCGGGAGCGTCCCTCTGCGGCTTCTTTTCTGCTTTCCCAGAGCCTAGGTCAACGCCCGGCTGGCCGCGGGTCTCCTGAACGCGCGCAGAATGACCACTGAGTCGTTTCTTCGTGGGTTTTATCGTTTTGGTCTACGAGCTCGTGTTCGGCTGAATTTTACTCGTGGGTCTCTCGAATAACCTAGTAGAGAGTGTGCTTTGCTTTTGCTTCAGTCAGGTGCCCCGGGATTTCCGCCAGGACCAACCACATTTCAGTGCAATTTATTAGCTTAAGGAAATGGTGCAAACTTGCATGAGGGCTGCCCTAATAAACCCACGGGACAGTTTTCTACGGTCTCCGTGTGGTGTCTGGGCAAAGGCGGGGCTTTTAAACAACCTCCTGCCCCTCCCGCCCTCCCCTCCTCCCCGCCTCCCTCCCGCCCTCCCTCTCTCTTGCCCTCCCTCCCTCTCTCGCTTTCTTTCTCTCTCCCTCCGAGGTTTTTAACCCCTGCTTTACTTCCTAGCACTCACCTATGTGTTCCAAAGCTGCATGTTTGATGCATCCAGGGTTTGAGTTGTATGTCCTCAGAGGATATAAATTTATCTAATCTGTTATGTTGCGAGATGTGCGACTCACTTAATATATACTGATCTGCTTTATTGCTTAACATTTCTTAATGAATCACTTAACTATCACTTAACTAGCCTGTTGACTTGCTTAACAGAGAAGTAATCTGTTATAGTGCTCAGACAACTTTGCTTACATCTTTGGAAATTATTCATGCATTAGAAGTTTATTTTTTTTCAGCGTTATACCTAGTAAGACTTACCAAGAAAACTACACGCCTCTGCTCTCGTACTTTCCTTCCCTCAAGGGCTGCTGTCCCAAGGCAACCGTCTAATCCATTCTAGCTGTTTCTTCTGGCATTTATCTTTATATTTCTAAGCATAGCCATCTCACTATAATGTCAAATGTATTGCCACAAAAGCCTAGAAAGAACAGATTTACGAGGAAACTGGGATTAAGGGCAGACCACTCAAAACCCATGGATGTCAAACCATAGAGCGTCTCCTAAAACAGTAACAACCTTAATAAAAGGAGTCACTCAGCCGAATCTCCGAATCTCCAGGGCGTGTGTGCCCCACCCGGCACTCCTGGGCCCTCAGCGACCTCACACCCTGAGGCTCAAAGTCTCTCCTCCGAAATGCCAATGCTAAGTGCCATCTGCTTCTGAAAGAGGCCAGTTTCATCAAAATTAAAAATGTTTCCCAAGACGTAGACCTCATCGTCGATCTTTTCTTCTCAACACGGAGAGATGTCTTCGTAGCTTCATCATCAATACTGCCTGTGTCTCCACATTCCTTAAGTTAATGAAAATCGAACGATTCTTAATGCCACTGAAATGTCACTCTGTGCTCCGAAGGAAGGCATTTCTTACAAAATTTCCAGCTTTATTTTTCTTAGAGTCTTCATATGATGCTAATGCTCTCCTCTGAAATGACAGTGCTTGCCTTTGATAGCTTCGAAATAGCTACTGAAAAACATTTCCCTGAACCAATAAGACCGCCACCTACATGCACAGCCAGTATATATGACCCCAGTCCTGTAGGACACATATGCTGAAACAGAACAGGCTCTTCATAATTTGATTTTGGGGCTTTGGTATTTTCTAGTGGTGTCCTTCCATAAGAGATGTGAGCTCCTGGCCCTCCCCGGCTCCAAACATAAATATCCCCACAAGACTGGCCTCTCTCCAACTTCAGACGCCAATTCCAAGTCCTGGAGCTTCTGATTGATGGACTGGAAATCAGAGGTTCCCAAGACCCCCTCCTCAGGTTCAATAACTTCCTAGAGTGTCTCACAGAACTCAGGAAAAGCATTTACTTACTGTTTACAAGTTTATTATAAAAGGATAAAACTCAGGGAGCACCAGATGGGAGAGACGCTCACATGCACACACCCACGTGCATGCACACACACACACACACACACACACACACACACGGGATGAGCTCAGAGCCTCCACGCCCCCTCCAGGCGTTCCCAGGATCTCCACGTGTTCACCAACCCGGCAGCTCTCGCCCCCTGTCACGCAGGAGCATTACGTGGGCCTCACTATACACACAGTTGATTAAATCATTGGCCATTGATGACTGGTTCAATCTCCAGGTCCTCGCCCCTACCCCGGGGTGGGGAGTGGGTCTGAAAGTTCCCGCCTTCTGGTCACTTGGATGGTACCTCTGGCAACCAGCTCCCACGTAGGGGTTCGAGTTTACCTTAAAGGAATTTGGTACATGCAGCTGTTAGCCAGCCCCTTCCTCAAACCCTCCTGCTATTTCTACGTTCATTTCTACCTCGGGATCCGTTCGTCGTTAGTCTCGTAATTAATGCTGTCACCTGGAAGTGTAGGTATGAGACACAAAATCTCTTTTGGTGACACCTCATCGGGAGCTGAGGACAAGTCTACAGGGAAGAAATTAATGATCCCTCACTCACCTTTTTAAAAACACTTGGGGAAGTGCATTTAATCCTTTTTCTTGGTAAGTTATGGGCCACCCTTAAAGAGTAGTGAGTCACCTGAACTGGGTGGTAGAAATGGCAGAAAATTCATTTACACGTATTTTTCAAGTAACATCCACATCAGTGCTGCCTTCCGAAAATTTCCCATGCGTGATTTTCGTGAGATGTGGCCTTCGAGGGTGTTTTCCCCATCACCCCCAGGGCACGTGCAGGTACGCACACCTTTTCAGGATTTTGCTAGCAGTCACATCTCAAGAGACCATCACGGTGCAATTAATCACCAGGCAGAGTGTACCGTAAGCATATTAAGTGCGAGCTCGCCGAATGGAAGTAGAGTCTGTAATTTCCCATTCTTTCCCAATTCCAATTAGCCTCTCGTCTGAATCCCAGCAGCTGATTAGAAACGGCCACCTGTGGGACCCCGGCGTGGCGCCATCTCTGGGTATCGCCGCAGGACCCGAGGCACATCCTCGTCTTAGCTGAAAATCCTTTTCATGTTTTTGTCCCCAGAGTAAGTAACCAAGACCCCTTGCGTGCATTCGATGGGGAAGTTTATGTTTCCCTCATTAATGTGCTTTTGTTTTCTGCTTCTTGGTGGTGTTGTTTCTACCTCGGGCAACTGGGGAGTCACTCTTGCTACCTTTCTGGGACTTCCTCCCTAAGCAGTTCCCCACCTGTTGCCCCTGACATTTCCTGGGGGGCCTTGAGCCCTAGGTGAGCTCTGTGAAAGCGGCAAGCACGCCGAGCGTGCGTTTCCTAGGGCCACACAAATACAGACGGAGCAACTGAAATGACAGAAAGGTAGGACCTCGCAGATCCAAGGCTGGACGTCTGAGATCAAGGTGTGGAGGCAGGCTGGTGTCCTCTGAGGCCTCTGTCCTTGGGGTGTGGATGGCTGTCGTCTCCCTGTGTCCTCACCTGGTCGTCCCTCTGAGTGTGTCTGTGACCTCCCCTCCCCTTCCTGCCAGGACCCCAGTCAGATTGGATTAGGACCCGCCCACCTGATCGAGTTTAAGTGACCTCTTTAAAGCCCGTCTGCAAATACACTCACGTGGGAGGGGCTGGCGATCAGGACTTGAACACGTGGGTGTGGGGGGAGGACACAATTTAACCCCGAAACACTGGTAACTGTGACCTTGAAGACTTAGGGGTCACGGTATTATCTTAGAGGCTCTGATCAACCTGGTAGCAAAGACACTATTTATCTGTTTTTACTAAGTGTGTTTGACCTGTTTCCCGATGACATTAATTAAAATTTCCTAGGGAATTGGGTTCACAAGAGCTCCATCGCCACCGAAACCAAACGAGAACCCCTATGAAAGGGGAAGCCAACACGGGGCACCCCTGAAGGAGAGGTCCCCAAGGTGGCTCCAAAACCGCGGTGCGTTCTGACCCTGGCCCCTTCTGGACTCGTCTCCTTCTGGAACCCTCTGCCGGCACGTTCTGAATCCTACCACTTTTTACTGCTGCCTGGGCTCCCGCCGTGACCCAGTCCTTCCTCACTGGCGTCTCTGCTCCCACCCTCTCACCCCTCTAGTCACCCTTCGTCGGAGCAACACGAACGCTGCTGCTGAGGGCAGCCAGGTTCTTCCACTCCGTGGAGTCGCCTCTTGCCCTCAGGAGAAGCCGAAGTCCGGCAGTCCCAGTTCCGATGGGCGTCTTTGCCCGCAGGCCCCACTCTGTCCACCCGCCTCCCACCCCCGCGCGTGGGCCGCCAGGTGCAGCTCTGACCTCAGGCCGTTGCAGGTGCTTTCTGCGGACCCTGAGGAAGGGGACGCCCACCCGCAGGGCTTCCGGGGCCGAACTGGGCTCCATCTTAAAATCCCAGGGCCCGGCGGCTGTTTCTACCCAGGGGCCTGTCACAAAGGCCACGCCTCAGGGAGAAGGCTGCCCTGAGCTGCCCGCCGGCGCTGAGTCCTGCCCTCCCAACGAGTCCCTGCGACCGTATTGCAACCTGTGGGACCGAGGTGCCCCGTCCGACGGGAGCTGCACGTCCACACGGAGCGTCCTTAGCTTTCCTTTGTGAGTTGTTTGCTGCCCTGACACACCGGTGCTTTCCGCTTTGAATGGAATTGCGGCTCATCTTGCTCGGGTAGAACCTCCTTGTCGTGAAATGGACTGGGCACTTGACATCCGTTATTCCATTTAATCCTCTCAAAACCCCATAAAATAGGTAATATTCTGATCCCCATTGAATAGAAGAAAAGGCTGAAGCGTAGAAACAAATAATTTCCCCGTAGCTTCTCCGAGCCCAGATTTAAATTCAGATAATCTGTACCCAAAAGTCAAATGTTGCCTTTGTCGGGTTCCTCCGGGCTTCTGTCACAGCGCCCGCCGCGGGGCCCGGGACCCCGCCGGGCACGAGGACGGACGTGGTTTGGGCAGAGCATGTTCAGGCCGCGGTGCGGGCCGGCAGGGGGCGATGGCGTTAGTGACGCCCTGGCCAGGAAGGGCAGCTGGGGACCCTCAGCGTGCACCGGGCGGTGAAGAGCTGAGAGCTGGCTGCCAGGAGGTGACTAGCTTCTCGGGGATTAATTACCTGGGATCTAGCTCTCTAATTACCACGGCTGTGGTTTAATTGGAGCGCTTGTTATTTAATTTCTTTTATATCCTGAAAAGCAATTAATGGAGTCCGGAGAGGTAGGCTTCGGCTTTTAAATGCTTCCTGCAGGCTGCCCAGAACCCAGCGCTACGCAGTTTTCAAGGCACAATGTCGGCACTGCCTCCTCCAGGATGGGCGCCCGGATTGTCCTAGTTGCTCCCTCTTCTCCGGGTTCCTGTAGAACTTCTACGTAGAGCCAGTGTCTAGTCCAGGATGTCCGCCTTCTGCCCGGCCTCCTTTCTGGCATTCTGGGGTTCTTTGGACTCTAGTTTAAAACCGCCACTGTCGTGTGCTTGGTTTCTAAGTTGGGAATCTAAATTTTGTGTTCCAAAGATAACCTCTGAGTGCACTTTTCTGCTTTGACAGCTACCAAAAACACCCTTTATTACGGTGATTGTCATCCCCAAATTACACTCCCTTCTGAGATTTGAAAGGTCAGAAACGGGAAGAAGACTCAGAGGTTTACTGTCCCAAAGCCCTCACTTTCCTGATGAGAAAACACAAACAAAGGATGGAAAACCAGGGGTGCGTGGTGCTCCTGAGCTCAGCGGAGCCTCCGTTCCAGGACCGGGTTCTGCGCCTTCCGCCCGAGGGCTGCTCACTCACCGATGAGACGCGGCCCGACGTCTCTGCGCGCCCTCAGACCGACTGTGCACGCAGCTCTTGGGGGGCTGGCTGGGCCCGTGGACCCTGCTGGGGCCGGAGGGTCTGCGTTTCCAGTGGTGTCTCGAGTGGGTGGTGTCACCTCATCCACCCCATGGCACTTTCTCTGGGAAGCCTTGCCCAGCCGATGGGCAGGCTGAGCCCCTGCACCACGCGCGCTCCCCCAGCCTCCGCCCTGCAGGGGCGCCCACGTGGGCTGTAAGCTGGCGGGACCAGTCGCTTCCCGTGTGCCAGCCACCCGCTTTTGCAATTACCCATCTTCATCGTCACTGCCCCCCGGGGGCTCGCCGACGTCAGGGGCTGGACGAGCAGCTGCGAAGGGCAGAAGGCTCGGTTCGGAGGGTCCGAGGCAGCGTCCGGGCTCCCCGTCAAACCCCGCCCTGCCCCACCCAGCGGTCAGATCTCCAAGTGCCCTGCCACCCACCCTGCTGTGTCAGGACCCCACCGTGACGGTGACAGAGATCTTCGCACGCCCCTGCTGGTCCTGCTAAGTGTCCAGGCGGGACGGCTCTAGAAGGAGCCGCAGCGAAGGCTCAGGAACCACATCAAGTAGAATCTATCTGAATCCTTCAGTTCGAACCCGAACCAACCCCTTAGCCAACGGGCCACAGGTCTGGTGGCTCCCGAGAAGCCGGTACTTTCCATGGCAGAAAGCGAACTCACCCTCGGGGGACCGTTGGTGGCCCCTGGTGTACGCCCCGGCCCCCCAGCTGTGGTTCGGCTCTGCTCCCAGCTCCGGAGCCAGAGGCAGGCAGCTCCCCTCTTTCTCCAGGAACCTTCAGGAACTTGGCACTGGGGCTCCTCCTCCCTGCAAGTCCACCTGGGACAGTGGCGCACTCTCGCCTGCGGCCTGCTCGGGCATCGTCCTTGTTTGCTGACTGTCCGCCCTGCCCGCCCTGACTGCCGTGTGGGCGGACTGTCGTGTCACTGTGCCCACCTGGGACGTTTCCCACTCATAGTTGGTGGGGAGGGAATGAGTAAAGGAGAGAGTAAACGTCTACTGAACGGACATGGAGTTGACGCCCAGGGACAGGGGCTTCCTGTGCTGTTTGCTCCTAGGATGTCATCTCAACACCTGAAACTCTCTCCTGGGGTCCTCATAAAAGCGGTCAGCATCTTCACAGACCCCAAACGTGCAAGACAGATGCCACGACTTCTGAAATAAAATCTCCCGTGACCGTGGCCCTCACAGTTATGAAACTGTCCCTAGAAAGACAGAGAAGTCTTTTCCCGTGAACCAGTGTCTGAGAGCTTTCTTTCTCGAAAAGGTGGGCTTCCGGTCAGCGACCTCTGCATTCCAGTGCCCCACCCCCTTCGGAGAAGCTACTGGACCTCTCTGAGCCTCCTATAAAACGAGAAATAAAGCCGGTACCACCCAGGTTCAGACCGCCTTGCATAGCACCTGTGACAAAGTGGCTGCTCGGTAGGCTGGCAGTTGGGTGCTCATTGCTTACACTGTCGCCTGCCTGTTCTTACACCTGGTGGCCCTTTTCCTGCAGGTCCCAGCCTTCCCTGTCCCCTCCAAATTCTCACTTTTGAAGACCCAGACCCAGAGCTGCCTGCTTGAGTGTTCCAGTGTGCCCCCGTTGTGAGGCCACATCCAGTCCTCAGGCAGCAATAAGGAAGTGACGTCCCCGTGCTCCCGGGGGCACCTCTGCTGAGCCGCGGAGTGTCTGATCGCTGTGACAACAGCGCTGGCATTCTAAGTAATTCTCTGTAAGGTCACGCTATAGCGGTCTGATGGGGGGCCGGTGGCCCCGACTGCTAAAACAGCAAGTGTTAGGGTGTTGGGGTGAGGAAACTCAGGGGGCTGCCTATTTTCCTCCATGCTGAAGGCTCTTTCTACTCCCCCACATTTGGTGTGAGGAAGGAAGGCGCCTTTCTGTCTGCGGAGAGTATAAGCCTGTGGTTACACGCCCAGACCCTGAACCCAGGCCCCACACGCACCACGTGGCTTTGGGCGCGTGCATCGGGCCTTTGTGTGTCCCAGTATTACGAGGCCCCCAGGTAAGGACCCGCTCTAGCAGCCTTATTTCAGCTTAATCAGCACTTTTTAAGGCCCTGTCTCTAGGTACAGTCCCGTGACAAGGTCCTGGGGTTTAGGGATTCAACAGACGAGTTTGGGGGAGGGGCACCGTTCACCCCTCAGCGTTGGTCGTGAACTGTCTTGTGCCTCATCTGTAAAGTGGGGAGCGTACCTGAGTGTTTGTAAAGAGCCTGGAGTGGGGCCCGACACCCAGGAGGAGGAGTATGGACGTTTGCTGCACGGAGAGACGGAGCGTCCGGCCGGCCTTAGCTGTGTCGCAGGGAGGTTCTAACCGGCTTCCGGGCCTGAGCCCGCGGCCCCGCACACGTAGGTGCTCCAACAGTGTCATCTCTCATCTCGAGAGGGAACCGAGAGGCAGGAAGGGTAAGTGACAACGCGGAAACTGTCACAGCTGCCGAAAGGCCGGACAGCAGTGGCACGCCCGGAGCCCACCTCCCAGGTCACTCTCCTGAACTCGTCCCTGCACGTCCGCCTCCCGCACCCCGCTGTGCTCCCCGACGGCAAAGACAGGTGGCTCAGCCGTGGTTCTCCCACAGGACCGGTGAGGCGCCCGGGTGGCCCGAGTGTGGACACGTGTTTTCTGAATGACGGACCCCAGGCGATGTCCAGTTCAGAGTGACGGCCCCAGAACTTGCAAACAGATGAGCTTAGAGCAGAGAAATACGAGGCTCTTCAGGGACGTGTTTGGCACTTTGTTGTGCCTATTGGTTTGCAACAGGTCAGAAGTGTTGCAGTCCTTTAAGAGCGCTTTCATTTGCGCTTCCCGTGGGGGAAGGGGAAGGGTCCTGCTTACCCAAATCGGGGGCGGCAGTAGGAACGACGGGAGCACCTGCCGGGGAAGGTGCTAATGGAGTTTTAAACACACCCCACCAGCCCTCCACGGCGCTCCCACTGGGCATTCCCAAAACTCAGTGTTACCCCAGAATGTCAGAAAGCACCCCCTGCGAACAGCAACCCGAGGCGGGAATGCCACATGCCCACCCCCCTGGACAAACAGGTGAGCGCGGACGTCCTGTTCTAAATTAATTTTTCGACTGCAACTGTGTTTTACTTGGGGCTTCCGTAAGGCTCTCATTAGATTTATTAGTTCTGAAATAATCACCAAGCCCTCCCCCACCATTTCCTAATTAATTCCATAGGAGGCCCTGCTTTGATCAATTACAGAGTTCATTGTATTCAGTTAATTAAGAAATTGAAGGCATGGATTTTGTCATTACTGCAGGCAGCGCGGTTGACCTGGGGTGACGTTTGACGAGTTGCTGCGAACCTCAGGAAAGCGGGGTCCTGACCGCTGCACCATGAGGAAGCGGGGGGTGGGCAGAGAGGTGGCGTGAACCCGGCTGAGAAAAGCCCGTGTGTGTATGACCCTTGGTGTTGCGGCGGCAGCTGAGAGGTCGCATTCCTAAGCACGAGGAGGGGCTGACGCCGGCTGCGGGTCTTGAACTGCGCGCAGCCCGTGGTCCCTGCTGGTGCCGGTGGGAGGTTGCGCTGAACAGCATTTGCGTCTGCGTTACACTGGCTGTGTGCCCTCGGACCAGTTACTAAACGTCTCCTGAAGTTTCTTGGATTGCAAAACGCCCACAACTCTAAGGTTTGGGGGACTCTGACATCATTGAGCACACTGCTCGGTGCCTGGTTAGGGATTAAAAAAATATTGATAATTACCGTCATTGTCATCATCATGGGATGCTTTCCCAATAATCGTCTCTTTCATCCTTAAAAAGTCCTTAAAAGGTGAAGATACGCTCTATCTTGTGCAGTTGGGGAAGCAGCTCTGCGAGCGGGGAGGGACGCACCTGGAGGAACGGCTAACGCGAACGCGCGTGGGCGCAAACAGGGCCTGTCGGACCAGCTCTGCCCTTCCGTCCACTCGCTTTGGGCCAGGTGCGCAGCCAGCGGGGTCAGTTCCACCTTCTGCGCTTGCACAGCGATGCCACTCTTATGCTTGATAAAATTTTCCATGTAGATAAACCTGTATGTGGGAATCCGTAAGCTGGTGTGAAGTCATCGCACAGGTAACACGCGTGTATTAGTTATCTATTGCTGTGTAACGAATGACACAGAAATTTAGCAGCTTAAACCAGCGAGTATTTACTATCTCACCATGGCTGTGGGGCCAGAATCTGGGTGTGGCTCAGCTGATGACCCCGGTTCAGAGTCTGTCACAGGTCTGGCAGCAAGGTGGCCAGCGGGAGGGACTGTGGTCCTGTCATGGCTCTGTTGGGGCAGGCTCAGCTACCAGCCCTTCCCCCGAGGCTGGTTTTGCAGACCTCAGTCCCTGGACACTTGGGCCTCTCCACAGTTCAGCTCACCACTCGGCAGCATGTTCTGTCGTTAGATCCAGCCCACACGCAAGAGGAAGGGAGTTGTCACGAAGTGGGGCTCCCTAGGGGGCAACATGGGGGCTGCCTGTTGACATAGGCGGTGATGAGGAACGTTACGACATCTTTGTGCAGATGACATACCGTCTCCGAGAAGGAATGTCAGCACAGACACGGGTTCTGCCTTCACTCCCACCTTCGGTATCCGGGGTCCTGACGGCAGAGAAGGTTCTTCGAGCTTCGTTTCTGGCCACACCCTCCTGCTTGCTCTGTGGTCTGACTTGGCACGTTTTGCAAAGGAACAAACCCTCACGCACACTCCATCCCAGGGGGACTGTCCTTCCCTCAACAACCCTGTGTCCTGTTACCGCTCAGTCTCTTCGTGCCAGACCCTCTGTTTAGGGAGACTTTTCCCCACCCGCCACCCCGTCCAGTCTTCCCTGACCGTTACGAGGTGGCCCCAAAGGCCCAGTTCAAATGCTGCTCCTCCAGGAAGCCCTTCCCCAGGCGGAAGGAACTTCTGCCTCCGTGTCCCCAGAACAGTTTCTCTGGCTCTTTCGATACCGTTTTATTTCGGCTTTGAAGGAGAGAACAAGAGACCAAAAATGCTGGCATTGGCGGCATTGGCGTGTCTGGTGCCACAGGTCGAGAAGAACCAAGTGTCACCTGCCTCATGCAGTGAGAAAGTGACATGTACAGAGGGCGGTAGCCACTCTCCAGGGTGACCTCCATGGCTGTCTCCCTGCTGACACACAGGTCCTTGTGCAGGCGCCCCCCACACCACCTCAACGCTTACTTATGTGACGAGGGGACATAGCAAAGGCAACAGTGTGTGACGCTGGGGCTCGGGCCTGAGGGTATCTGTATTCAGACAGTCCTGGGAGGGGCTGTAGGGGGGTGGGGGCCAGAAGTGTCCCTCCAACCGCCGACGCCTTTGTGTCAGCCATGTGAGGCCGTCACCTTGGACGTGAACCCCAGCCCCAGCCACACCCCCGTAGCCCTGACTGCCACCGGACAACCTTGGGCAAAATGTGAACCAGAAGCACCCCACCAAGCGGGTGCTGGAACCCCATCCCACAGAAATGGCGAGAGAGAAGAGCTCTTCCTCGTTCTGAGCCACAGCTGTTGGTTAGGCAGCAACAGGTGACGTTTGTGCAGACTCGGAGAGACCCGAAGGCCGCGCGGTGACTTGTGTCAGGGCTAGGACTCCCCTTCTGGGTCTCTGAAGTCCCTGCCGTAGTCACTGCAGAGGCCCAGCCAGTCTCGGTCTTGTCTATGGGTCTCTCTGACCCCTGTCCGAGCGTCTGCTTGCCCTTTGAACCGTGATGTGGGGGAGCAGGGGGTCCTGGGAAGTTGCAGTGCGACACCAAGGCAGACCGCGTCCGTCACTCCACCTGAGCATCGCGGGGACTTCCAATTCCCTGGCAGAACCGTGGACCCCCTCCAGCCGACCCCCTCACAGTACAGCAGCGCAGGTGCTCCCCCAGGTGCTCGCCGCTGCGTCGTAGGTGACACAGCGAAATCGTCAGCTGTCCTTCCTCCCAGCGCTTTGCTTTTGTTTGGGTTTCCTTTTGGTCAAATACAAACATTTACGCTCCGATAAGCCACCAGCCCACCCAGGACCGCCTCGGTTTCCCTCCCCGCGCTCTACCCGCAGGTTTTGAGACGCTGCAGTTGACTGGAGTTTGCGTGGGTTCGGTCACCAGGGTCCGCGCTCTGTCGTCAGCGGTCACTCCGAGGTGCCCAGGGCTGGGCGCAGTCAGCGGGGACGACCATCGGAGTGCAAACGCTGGGTTTGGGGGCCCGGGACCGGGACGGTTCGGCGCCAAGCAGCGCTCTGGGCCTCCCGTTGGATTTTCTGCAGGAGCATTTGGAGCTCTGACCCGGTTTTGTTTCTTGGAACCTCCTTCTTCCTTCTTTACCTGGGAGCCTTCTCCCAGCTTCTCCGGACTTTCTTGCTATTTCTCCTTCGTCCTCTGGCTTGGATTCGCTCTCCCTGTCGGCCAGTTAATCGCCAGCGTAACCCAAGGGGTTGCCCTTACCCCCCTTTCTTCACACAGGGCAAGATGTCCTTCTTCCCCTTGGCCGACGACACACTTACTCTTTCATGGAAACAAAGCCCTGGTGTGACACTCCCTGGAGGGCGTGTTCTGCACCTCCCCCGCGCTGCACCGGGCCTTTGTCACCGACGTCGTCCTACCGAGGTGCTGATCACGTTCACACTTACCTGCCGGCACGTCTGTGTCTTCCCCTGACATTGGAGCTGCCCCAGGTGGGGCCCGGCCTCACCGCCTTGGTGTGAGCAACGCCCAGCCTGGGGCCTGAGCTCGCACGGGGACACAGCGACCGCGGGATGACCGTCCCCGAGCCGGGATGGGCACGGCGAGTTCCTGGCCGGGCCCGGCGTTGCGCCCTGTGACCAACTCCCGCTTTGGTTGTCCCAGCTGACGTCTACTCGCTGAAACAACTTCTCAAGGAGGCGAACTCACGCTCCCCTCCAAGTGGAACCTCTGAAAACCATGGTGGGCATGGCATTAGGCCTCAAGCTGAGTGGAGAGGGAGAAATTCCACCTGAGGACAATCACTGGGGAAATCACGGTCCCTGCCTGCTGGGAGGAGGGACAAGATGAGGAAGGCCCAAGCCCTGGAGGACTCCCAAGTCCAGCCCGGAGATGCCGTTACTGCGAGCTGGCGGGGTCCGACCTCCCGATTAGCACCAGCAGGGTGAGATCACCGGCCGGGGTGGCTCCGGCGTTCCCCAGAGACGTCCCACAGACCCTTAACCCCAAGGGGTGTTCCCTGCAGAGGGGAAAACGTGTCTCTCTAAACAAACTGGTATAGAAAATGCAACAAACACTACTGTCTTTTACTGTTTCACAAATCACACTTGCAGCTGAGGTCAGGGAGGCCCCCGCCACAGAGAACCTGTCTAGCTTCGCAGAGCGATTTTAAAGCTCATCGGATGAGCAGGGCTGTCCAGCCGTGTGGCTTCCCTGGGCCACAGTGGACGGAGAATCGTCTTGGCCACACATGAAATACATGAACCCTAACAAGAGCCAAGGAGCTAAAAAACAAAAAAGAAATGGTCGCAAAAATATCTCATCATGTTTAAGGAAGTTTACAGGTCTGTGTTGGGCCGCATTCAAAGCCGTCCTGGGCGGCGTGTGGCCCGCGCACTGTGGGTTGGACGAGCCCAGATCAGAGCGTTCTGTTTTTCTGATGTCAACTATCGCGTCCTAGATAGGTGGGGAGAGGTCTTGGTGATGTCCTAACGAAGTCCCTCTAACGTTATTCTGTTCGAGGAAGGCCGGCGAAGCGTCTGCAAGAGCTCCCCAGAGCGGCAGCGCAGCCTCGAGCCGGCACGAAGGTCACCCTGCTAGTGGGCCTGAGACGGGACCGTTCCTGGCCCATTTCACAGGTGAAGTAACTGAGGAGCAAGGATGTTGGGTGACCCAACGCCCAAGGTTCTTCAGCCTGAAGAAGGTGCAGGAGGGACAGAGGTCAGATCTGTCTGAGGGCAGCGGACGCACCGGGAGGGCCTGGCCAGCCCAGGCCAGCGGGAGAACAGGCTTGCGTGTGTTGGGGGGACCTTTTCTCTGCGCACCTGCGTCCCCTAGGAAGCCAAGTAAAGCCAAGCCATGGTAACACGTTAGCCTCACGGGAGCCTTGGTCCGACGACCCTCAGAGTCAAAATGGGTCTTCGAAGGCCACCTCTTCAGTTGTTGGCCTCTGTCTGGATCTCCTCCGAAAGGGGGGGGGGTCCTTACAGACAAGGCGTAGGGGGGCTGTCCCTGCTCTGCCCATCGCCGCTCAGTTCCCTGGTGCCTTTTTGGTGTCCGCCAGTTTCTGGTGTGCCTCTGTCCCCAGCACTGCGATTGGCGGGCTCCCCTCGGGGGACCGGACCCCTCGCTGCCGGCAGGCACAAGTGTGCACGGCACCAGGGGCACCTGGGAAGGCGAGCTGTCCCCAGGGCCTAACTAGGATGAACAATGCAGGAACTGGGGCCGTGGCCTGCACTGTGCCCAAGGCCTCCGGTAGGGGTTCCACCGGGGCGAGACCCCGTGTGTGGTAGTGGATACACGCTGGCTTCCTTTCCGTCCTCATCCTACTGTCCACTGCTCTGCGTTTCATTGTCACGCACATTGTCCTATTGGGGCTGCTTCGGGGAAACCCGCGTAGGTCACACCCTGATTGGTGTTTGTCCCATGTTCAAGAAACCCTTTTCCTTTAATTCACTGAAACTTGGCCCTCCTCTGACTCCCACCTAACGGAGCTATCCTGCCCTCCAAGTGACAGAGGACACACCTGATCCCCTTCCACTTGACTGGCTTTAGGATGGTTGGAGGTGCTAAGGTGCCTTGGAGTCTCCTCTTCTCCAAACTGCAGAGGACGTAGATGAGAAGCATTGTGACGGCTCAGCAGTTCCATCACGAGAAGCTAAAAATAAAGCGCTCCCACGGCTGCTGCTTCATCTTTTATCTGGGAAAGAGAAGGAGAAAAGAAAAATACAGAGTCGTGTCACCTCACAGGGGACTGAGAACCCATGTGTGCCCCCTTCTCATGTCAGAGAAATGGCACTACCTGCCAGTGACGAAGGGCTGTTTAGTGAGCTCTTACGTACTGTGAAGAAGGCACGATCACATGGCGTGTGCTGTCTCGTTGTGTCTTCCCCAAACCCAGTGGTTCTCAGCCTTCCTAACGCTGTGACCCTCTAATACAGCTCCTCATGCTGGGGTGACCCCCATACAGTTATTGTCGTTGCTACGTCATAACCGTCATGTTGCTGC
Organism: Lyroderma lyra; assembly: GCA_004026885.1. NCBI lineage: Eukaryota > Metazoa > Chordata > Mammalia > Chiroptera > Megadermatidae > Lyroderma > Lyroderma lyra. Next base: position 41,935 of record PVJL010009179.1, read on the forward strand.
TGTTATGAATCGTCATGTAAATATCTGATAGGTGTTTTCCGATGGTCGTAGGCAACCCCTGTGACAGGGTTGTTCGACCCCCAAAGGGGTCGTGACCCCCAGGTTGAGAACCGCTGCCCTAGAAGGAGTTACTTTGTTATTATTCCTGGTTTAGAGCTGAGGAAACAGAAGTACAGAGAGTTTACGATACACACTCCGCGTTCAGCAGGAAATGACGGAGCTGGGGCTCGACCTCAGGCGGTTCAACACCAGAGCCCACAGTCTGAACCATCACAAACGACTATGAATGTTCTGTGAAAAGAGGATCTCATGAAGACCCAGGGCTGTATTGCATTGAATTAGCACCAGTGTTTATGATTAAATAGAGTTTGAGAGTACAGACTGGAGCCACAATCCAAAAACACACCAGATCTTGGTTTTCGATGGCAACAATGGCCACATTTTCAGCCCTTCCGCTCCAGAAACAGAGCGCCTGGGCCCGTGGGACACTGGCCAACAGACCAAGGCAGCAGCTCAGATGTGCTCGTACTGGAACTTGTTCTCTGTTGCTGCTGCTCCTTAGAACCCCGAGAGCGTCACGTCCCCATCGTACTGGAAAATGGAAGATCATAGAAGAGAGTCAAGTCATCACAGCCTACAACGTCTGAGTTTGGTCATCCTAGACCAAGGTTTCTCAACCAACCTCACCACGGCCCACATTTGGGACCAGACAATTCTTTATTGAAGAAGCATGTGGGATGTTAAGTGACATCCCTGGACGTTCCCCAATCCAAGGCCCCAGGTATGACAGTCAAAAATGTATCAAGCCATTGCCAGACGTTGCTCTGGTGGTGGCGGGCTTGGGTGTACGTCGTCCCCAGGTATGAATCTGTTCGGGACCATCCAACACCGGCGGATGCATCCCAGACCTGAGGGGTCACTCAGCAGGCTCACTAACTGTAGGGCAAAAATAAGTTGTTGTAAGCCATTGAATTTTGAGATTGTCACTTGTCAAAAGCTAGCACGGAAAACAAAACAACCAAAAGCCTTCTAATATTCGCAGAATTGTGAGCTAGGACCCTGGATACCTCAGTCATCATTGGAGGGGACCTGGGCAGGAGAGTCACCTAATGAACATTGGTCAGTGACATGAGTGAGGAATAGTTTTCCATCTTAAATCACTGGATTTGAGGTTCACGTGTTATCGCCGCAAAGCCGAGCCTCAGTTCTCACCCCTGACGTGTGTGACACATGGGGAACGAGCTAAACCTGTGTGTCTTTTCTTTCGGGATGAGGAGCAGGGAATTTTGAATTAGAGCTGTCCGTGAACGAGCAGATTTCCTTCTGGATCTTTACTTCAACCTGTCAATTACTGGAGGGCAAACCCCAGCTCCTGGATTCATTCATTCGGTGACGCTTATTAAGTGGGTACTCACTGTCAATCACTGCCCAGGGGACAGACTGCGTCGATGGATGGAGCCTGGTCTCTGCCTCCGAGGAGATCCCCGCCGACTGGGATAGTAAGATCAAATCCAGAATACGGGGCCGTCATGGCCACGATGGACCGACAAGCCATGTGCTGGGAGAACGTCACGGCCTCAGTGAATAAGCGCCTGGAGAAACCAGACGAGGCTTCCCAGGAGAAGTGGTATTGTGCCTGCATCTGCAAAGAGAAAATAAGAATTTCAACAGGCGAAAAAGGAAACAAAAACAAGGAAACAACAACAGAAGTGCATCCAGGCAGGAGGAAGAGCGGCTGCAAAATAACCGCGAGCGTGGAGAGTCTCTTGGCTGGGAAAAGAATTGAGTGAAACGGAGTGATTGATCTAGAAACTTATGTTCTGTCCACTCACTGATGTGTTACAAACGAGCCCAAATCTTAATGACTTACAAAGTCATTATCCCCTAATGTTGTGGGTGAGACACTGGGACAGGGCTTGGTTGGACAATGGTCCTGCTCCATGTGCTGCTGCTGGGGGTCATTCAGAGGCATTTGGCTGGTGGTGGGCTAGTGTGGAGGGTCCACGATGACCCCACTCACATATTTTGTCTGCATCTGGTCTTGATGGCCATGGCCAGGCTCAGCTAATACTGCTGACTGGAGCACCAACCTCTGGCATCTCTGGTAGGGCAGATGGTCACCGAGACATCAAGCTCTTTATATGGCTGCACGGAGCTCCCAGAGAGAGCAGTCCACGAGGCAGAAGGGACAAGATGCCAGTCTCTTAAGCCTGGAGCCTGACACAGACTCACTTGGCCGTAGTCTATGGCTACAGTCATCACAGGACCTGTCCACATTCAAGAGAAACTGTGGAGACTCCACTTCCCAATGGGACGTGCGTCAAAGAAATTTTAGGCAAGGGGTCTTAGCATCTCAGTCAAGGTGACAAATGTTTCTCGCACCCCTGAAGTCTGCCGGAAGGCACATTATGCCCATTTCTTCTTGACCTTTTGGGATGAACTAGACCCTGAGAGATGCAGCCAGAGCAGAGATGGCCCTGGGAGTCCAGCAAGATGGTCACCAGCCAATTGTGGAAAAGGGGCACTTGAATTAGACCGGAACTTGAGGCCCTTCAGAAAACAGACTATTCAGTGGGACAGGAAGGTCGGGACCTACAGGGAGAGGGGTGGTGTGTAGAAAGCAGCTGAGGACAAGTGGTTAGAGCAGTAGGTGACAAGAGGGATGAAGGGCATCGAAGTTTAGACTCCAGATATTACTCCAGAAGGAACGGCAAGCAGCGGGGGTCGTGCTGAGAATTTTGCTTTAGGACAAGCGTTCCCAGCAGACAGACGCTCAGTCATCTGTGTTGTCTATGACCCACAAACGCGTAAGGTGTTTGCTCTGTGACCCTCCACGGAGGAGACTTGCCTACTTCTGCATCAAAGATGAATTTCACAGCGACGGTCTCCTGACCACTGACCTGCCTGGGGGCGGGGTGGGGGCGGGGCTACTGCAGCAATCTGGCTGAGTGAGGTCATACACGTGGTCACGGCAGGAGACGGACAAGCGGTGTCACGGAGGTGGCACTGACCCGTCCGTGCCTAGCTAAAGGCGGTGTGCGTGCTTGCCTGCGTGTGCTCTGTGGGCGAGGAGGCTGAGGGCCGCAGAGGATGTGCACAGGAGGTGACAAAAGACCGGGTTTCGGCACGGGGTGGTACGACACTGTCGGCAAAAGCGTGGGGGAGGGGGCAGAGCGCGGGAGAAGCCGCGCTAGGGGGAGGGTGGCAAACTTGCTTTCTCGCTAATCGATGTCATTATTTGCCCATTAACTGAGACAGGTGCTACAATTATGAGTTGTTTTTGCAACTCTCTGCTTTCCAAATAGAGTCATTGTGACTAAAAAAATTCAGCTTCACATTTCCAAATGTTTACTTCGTTTCACCCGTTTCACAAACACCTGCTCATCAAATGGGTTCTCCGCGGACCTCTTCGGACAGGTGACGGCTTGTGACCGGGTCGTGCCATTTGCTGTCTCGGGGTCTTGGCTCGTGTCGCTCCCTTTGCCTACACATTGCCGGGAAACTCACATTGCTCGGAAGTTCCGACTTTCCGGGCTAACTTCCACTCATCCCTCAGGGTCGGGTTTATACATCACTTCCTCCCAGAAGCCTTCCTTGAGTCCATGGGCTGGATTAGGTACCACTGGGTAGTGCCCTGGCAGCACACCATTGTCCTCTCTGTGATCCGTGTGATTTGTCTGTCACTGCTCTCTGCTGTTCGCCTGGCCTGCTCCTCTGGATCGTGAGCTGTCAGAGGGCTGCGAGTGTGTAAATGCACGTTTGCACCCTGTGTGTGTGACACGGTGCTGATTAGCTGCTACTACTAATTCCTGACTATGATAAAGAGTAAGAAAATAACATTGAGAATTTACAGAACCAGGCAGTAGACTGAGGGTTTTATACAAATTAGCTCCATCTTCCCACTGACCCCCTGCAGTGGACATGCCCACTTTAGGGATGAAGTGAGTAATGCTCAGAGGCGGTGACAATACTCATCGTCTACAAGGTCACACAGCTGTTACACGGTGCGGCCGGCTTGAAATCCAAGTCCATGACCTCAGACGCCACGCGGTTAGCTGTACAATAACCCACGCTCGGATGCACACATGGACACGTGAAGGAAGGAAAGAAGGAAGATAGAAGGAAGGGAGGGAGGGAGGGAGGGAGGAAAGAAACTCTTGACTTTATAGCAGAGCAGCTTCAGAGTACGTTATCACCAGCAATAATATTTCTATCAACAAGTGCAAACAGTTAGGACTTGGGGCATGACTGGAACTGCGTTGCTCTGTCTGCTCCTTTATTTCTTGCACCAACACCCTACGTGGGAAGCACACGCGATGACTGTCCCGTCACAAGCAGCAGCTGACCCCTGCACGCCTCCCGCCGAGCCGTCGCCCCTCCCTCACCCGCGCTGCCCCCATCTCCTGCTTCATTATGGCCGCGACTCCCCTCCTCTGGTTTCCCTGCTTCCGAACGTCCCCCGGCCCGGCACATTCTCCACCCACGGCCGCAGCGGTGCTTTGAAAACACGTCGTACCCTGTCGGTCATCTTCTCCAGCCGTCGGGTGGTTTCCGTCCTACTCTGAGTAAGGACCCTTATCCAGGACTGCCAGGCCCCGGGCGACCTCGCCGTCATCTCTGGGCCTCCTCTTCCCCCGGTCACGTGCTGTGTGGTGCTGCGGGCGTTTGCTCGTCTCCCCCTGGCTCCGGCTCCCAGAGCGTAGCGCTCAGGCCTCACCACGTCTTCGTTCGCTCATGTTTTCAGCACCTGCCACCAAGCAGCATTCGCCAAATCGTTGCAGGAGGCGTGCACAGGTAAGTCCCCACTTCACGGAGGAGGCCACCGAGGGACACTGTCTAATGGCCTGCTCAATGGCACGCTGTAAGAGACCAGACGACCAGGTACTGAAAGGCCACCAGCCATCTGGCCCCAGGTCCCTGTGGTAACCACTCTCCTGCCTTCCGATGACCCAAGGGCTTTGTGGCTCATGGGTCTTTGGAGAGCACAGGCCCAGGATTGACCTCTGAGCAACACAACTGTGTGACCTTGGGCAAGTCCAGTTTCTCTGCCTATAAAATGGTCATTTTAATATCAACTCCACAGACGTTCACTGCCTGGCGTGTGGGAAAACACACGCATCACAATTCACACAGTGTCTGACGCACCGTGGGTCTTCCATAAGTCATGTGGGCAGTTCCGTGCTGATTCTCAGGACTGATATTATGGCTCTGATTGACGGGTGCCATGCGCACCGCCCTGGACGGGGACCGTGGGCCTGGGGCGCCCCGTGGAGTTTCCTGTCGGTGCCGCTGCTTTAGCGGGGCAGGCCGCCGGCAGGAGCACAGCCTGCAGGGGGACCGTTGTTCTGAACCTGACCTTGGGGCCCTTGAAGAGCCGCGTGACGGCCCCGCAGTGACTCTCCCCTCCCAAATCTTTTCTTCTTTGCAGGGGTGCATGAGGACACTCATGACTCCTCTCGCCATCTTGCCTGGAAGAGCTGGGTGGCGGTGGTGACAAGGGCTGTGGAGGGTGGAGGGAATTTCAATGAGTTTAGCACGCAGCTCAATTTCTCAAAAAAGTAAATTCGGTGCCAAACACTCTTACACTCTCAACGAATTTCTGTACCCCTGACGTCCCCTCTCTGGGGGAGGGGAGTGAGCGGCGCTAAAGAAACTGCAGGGAAATGAGACCGTGAAAAGGGAGAGTGAGAAGGAATGAAGTAAAAGAAGCAAACGGGACCCCCCCCCCCCCGACGAACGGAGGCTTCCTGGGACGTCACTGACACCCTCGGGTCCCAGCGGCCGCGGGGGTCCACTTACAGGCATGAGGCAGTCGGACCCCACCCACCCCGAGACACAGTGTGGGGCTCGGCTCGGGGTCAGTCACACGCCTCTGTCAAAGGACGTGCCTGGACACAGCGCGCCCGCGAGTTTAGAACACAAACAAGCCGCCAGAGGACTGCCGACCCGGCAGAGGATCACTGTGGTTCTGCAAGGTGTGTGGTTGTTCACGCTGCTGGTGCTGGTGCGGGGGTGCGGGGAGGAGAGCGCGGACACCTGCTCTGCCTCCCCCAGAAGCAGAACACCTGGCGGCCTCCTGGAGGCCTGGTCCTCGCCCAGCCCCGGCCCTCCGCCCGCCGACACCTGAGGGGCCTGGAGAAAACCAGGCGACTGTCTGCGGTGCGGGAGCCACCCGGCCCAAAAGGCCCAGGTGGGCATCAGCTCTCCGTCGTAGTGCCCCCATCCACGGAGGGACGAGTTCCCAGGCCCCGACACTGGGGGCAGCACTGGCCCCCGAGGATGTACACGCCTGCGAGCGCCCGATGGCCTCCCGCTGCCACGTGCCATTTGCCGCCGCCACCACTCCCGCACTGTGCGGCCGTTCTGCACATTAAGGGGACGCGAACACGAGCACGGCGGGGCCGGGACAGTCGATCTGATCGTCAAAACGGCTGCTAAGTGGCTAACAGGACGGGAGAGAGCACTGGGCAGAGGGAGGAGTCACGTCCCGGCTGGTGGCGTGAGACCGCATCACGGCCGCCACTCAGAGCAGCACGCCATTTAAAGCTTCTGAGTGGCGCACTTCTGGAAGTTTCCATTTAATACTTTTGACCGTGGTGGACCCCAGACAACTGAAACTGCCGGTCAGGGGAGCCGCTCTATCGGGGTGCCCTGCTTTCCGAAAGCTGGCCCCCCCCCACCTCCCTTCACAGAAGACAGCTTTCGCTCGCCAGCAGGGGTCCGACGAGGGAGTTTCAGTTCTAGGAGGAGGAGAAGGCGCAGGGGACGGTCCGCGCGCGTGGGGGCGGCCCCGCCGAGCCGCCTGCCCGGGACCGGGGCCCACAGCCGGGGGCTCGGCGTCAGGCTCCCGGCGTGCCAGGCCATGGCCCTGCGCATCGGGGCTCTGCCTGGCTTCGTCCTCGGCACCCGTCAGCCGGGGCGCCCCGGGGGGGTCACGCCTTTGCTTTACGCCACTGTGGGTTACGGAAGGTTCCACGGGAACGCTCGTCTGCCGGACGGCCAGGAAACCTCCTACACTCCCCGTGCTGCCGGCCTGCGACACGCTGCCCCACAGGTCCTACCGAATCATATCCGCGTGGACAGGACTACGTGTCCTTGTGAGTCCAGACACGGCTTTTGGAGGGACGTCGTAATTCGGCCCCTGCGGGCCCTGCTGTGGGTGAGGTTTGATCTCCCGTCGTTCGTAGGTCCGAACCCTGACCCCGCCACCATAGACTGTGATGTGTTTTGAAAACAGGGTCACTGCCGGTGTAACACTGGAGCAGGGCGGACCCCCAATCCCACATGACTGGCGACCCCACCAAATGGAGAGGTTTGGGCCCAGACAGGTAAAGAGAGGAGACACGGAGGACCCCAGGAGAAGGCAGACACCTGGGGGCCAGGCGGAGGGTCCCGGGGCAGGTCCGCCCATCAGAGTGCTCCGAAGGAACCGACCTGCCAACACCTTGGACTTCGAACCTCCGGTGATACGACACATCTCAGTCTGTGGTGCTTCGTCTGCCGGCGCTAGAAAGCTAACACAACAGGGGAGCTCCGGGCCAGGGTCTCCTTGGTCCCCGGGCTGGGAAAGCTGCCCCCATAGGTGCTGGGGCGTTAAGACCGTCAGCCGCCAGGCAGGGACCGACACAGCGATGCAAGTTCACTCTGCAGGTGGAGGCTTCCGGACAAAAATCAGTCACCCGTCCTCTGCTGGCCTCGGTTTCCCTGTGTGTACGGTGTGGGGGGTAGGCTGGGACACCTCGAAGGCTGCCTCTAAGATTTGCATTTCTCACAATGTAAAAACGGATTGCGGAGGGGCGCGCTATGCTTCTCCGCATGCTGTGGCTTCGCCGGCCCAAACAGATGGTAGGAATAACCTGAAATGAGCATTTTTGAGCACTTACTACGTGCTAGGCACCGGGTTTATCGTCTTGCATACCGGGGCTGTCCGGAAAAGACCCGCCTTAAGTGTCCTTGTTTTTCACAGTACATGGCTCGATACTTTGCAGACAGCCTTGTACATCGTGTTCCTCAGAGAAGCTTCTTCTGAGCCCCGGGTTCCACAGTACCCTGGTTTATCACGTATGGCCATTGAGCTCACGTCCGAATCTGTTTACTCGTGTCTCCTTACTAGGACCTCGGATCACTTACTGTCTTATCTCTAGAACAAAGCCCAGTGCCTGGCCCATAACCGGGTCTCAGTAAATGCATGTGGGATGTGTGCATTCTGAGCAAGGGACTACCACTGCTGGGCGTGGGGACAGACTCCGGAAGGCAACGTCGTCCAAGGTCACATCGGCGGTGACCTGGGAGTGGAGTAGCTGGATTCAAACCCAGGTCTGGGTGCCCAGCTCCCCTGCACCGTCGTGTCTTCTCGTCCTAAGTTCAGCCTCCTAATTGTTAAGAAGAGCCCAGGGGAAACCTGGGGTCAGGTGTCTGTGTTTGTGGCGCCCCCGGGCCGCCGGGAAAGGAGAGGAAGGAGAGACGTTCGTGAAGCTCGGGCGTTCCGCGTGGCCCTGTCGGCCAGCAGGGCGCGAGCACCGCCCGGTGCTCCCTCCTCCCAACGCGCTGCGGGAGGAAGCGCCTCTTGTCGCCAGAGGGCACCGCTGACGCCATCCCGCCTCCTTGAAGGTGGGATGGAGCGCTCCATCCCGGAGAACCCGCTCCGGCGGGTAGGGCCGTTTGGTGCTCAGGGGGTCCTGGAGTGCGGACTTCGGAAAGCTGGAGAGATCCCCGCACTTCGGAGTCTCTATTTCAAAAGAAATGAAAGCGACAGCAACTTAATTCTTCACTAATAAAGTACAATCCAGCTCCGGTTTGGGGACTGGGGAGAGCGCTCCGACGACGGCGCCCGCATCGGGTAAATGCGCTACCTTTGCTTCCACTTTTTGTGTCGGTTGCTCAAGTCCCAGTTAACGACGAGTGTCCTGTACCGTTCTCCACTTCCGGTGACTGCACTTGCATACTTAATTCTTTAACGTGTCCTGAACTTCCTTTTCCCTATTTGGGGTTGCATGAGAGAGTAAGGCTATGAACACAGAACGGTGCCCTGGTTCATTGTGATAACCTGGGGGCTAGCCACTCCTGGGTTTGGCGTGTTCTGAGGACACGTGTCAGGCCGGCCTAGAGGCTGTGTGACAGCAGCCAAATGTCCAGACAACCAGCCGTGGACTTCCCACACGGAGACGCCTAATCTCTGCGGTCCCCGCGGTGAGCGCGAGCTGCTGCTTTGATTAGCTGGCAGCAGATGTGGCAGATGAGTTGGAGTTAAAATTGTAGTTGGACTTCGCCACTTGTTAAATCATTCAAAAGCTCCAGCAGTAGGCGGCTTCTGAACCGACTCTCATTGCTCCCATCCCCGCCGTTTTCGTTACCTGTGGAACTCCCTCCCCTCGAGTGTGGGCAGCAGCGGACGCAGTGACTCACCTCTAAGCGACACAATATGGCACGAGTGTCAGCTCCTGGATGAGGTTGTGGACGTGGTGATCTCTCTCTCTCTCTCTCTCTCTCTCTCTCTTTCCCTCACTCTTCTGAAACAAGCAGCCTATGGAGAAGTCCAAGTTCCAACAAACTAAGGGAGGCCATTACTCAACAACCAGCAAATGACAGGCCTTCGGCTCCACAGCCCACAGAGCACCAAATCCTGCCAAAATCCACAAGAGTGAGCTTGGAGGAGGTTCAGCCCATTGTCTAGTTTGCAGGTCGTCCTACCCAACATCTGGATGACAGCCTGGGAGGGCTCCTGACCAGAAGACCAGCTAAGCTGTGTGTGGATTCCGGACCCACAGAAAGTGTGGGGCACTGAAACGTTGTCTAAAGCTACTCCATTTGGGGGTCATTTGCTGTGCAGCCCAAGTTAACCAACACAGGTGCTTTTACCCAGAGACATCACCCAAGGACTGTTGGGATCACTGGATGGGTGGTAGGCGTGCATTCAGCAAAAATTGCATTTAAAGTAATCGGAAAATACCCGATCAACCATAGCCAACGTAATAAAATACTTAGAAGCAACTTTAATAAGAAATATGCAGAACTATGTGTAGAAAACAACAAAACAGTTTAGAAAAATGTAAAGTAATACTTGAGTCATTAGCATAGATCAGATTTCTGGATGAGAAGACTAAAGACTGTAAACTATTATTTATTTTCAAATAGCTTTAGAGTAGAATGTAATTATCAAAATCATGACAGATTGTCTACTTAAAGAGGGAAGATTAATCCAAACTTATCTTGTAAAACATAAATATGTAAAAATTGCAGAAAATTGTTTTGAAACAGAAGTCCATTATGGGCAAACTAATCTTATCCAATAGTAAAATGCTGTAAAGCTACAAAAATCAGAAGGATGTGATTCTGACCCAGGCCTAAAAAGACAGATGCAAGAAACAAAGCATATATACCAGAAATATAATTCCTAAATCATAACAATTTTGTATTTAATGGATAAATTTATCAGAATGTTCAGAGTAGAGTGCATATAAATTAAAACAAAGTAATGAGCAGACACGTACTGTATGTAAAGACGATGCAAATTTATTGCTGAGAGATCATATTTATATGGCAAACGTAGAAGAAGGTTGTTATCAATAATGAATAGATAGTTCAAAGTATCAATAAGAAAATTACTTGGACATCTATAGATAAATGAAAAAATAATATCTTTCCACTGGTGGAAATGCATTTGTTTAAAAAGCAACAGTGAGCTCAAACTCCCCAGTCTTCAGAGTCGTGCAAAACTGAAATAACCACAATGAAATCTCATTGCTTAAATAATAGCAAGTGTAAAAGAATTTTTGTTGTTAAAATGTCAGTATGGAATGCTTTCAAGTGTGCTAAAAGATGCAAAAGTCTCATGCATTGCTAAATTTTGTGTAAATTGTTATAACCTCTTGGGAGAGCAATCTAGCAATATGCATCATACACTTTATTAATATTCACAATATTTGATGTGATAGGTTGGCTTCTGCAATGGATCCTTAAAAACAGAATGCATAGAAACATATTCATCACAGCATTATTTGTAATTGCAACAATTTCGAGAGATCTTCAATGTCAACAAAGAGGGTTGATTACACATATTCTTTACTTTTAGCTGTAGAAATGATATTTAAATATGAATGCTGTATCATGAAATGTTTTTTCATAAATGACACCTTAAATAAAGTAGAACATGCAATTGCCTATAGATGTTAAACACATATACATTAAAATATACTATAGATATTAATGTAGGCTCTATTTTCAAGTGTATGTTGTAAAGCAAATACTAAAACAATAGCTAAGAGCTTTACTTGTCTCTGGAACAAATGAAGGCTTCGCAAGGAACTCTTCACAGCCCTGTTGGACAGGTGCTGTTGACATCCTGGCCTCAAAGACGAGGAAAACACCAATGGACATCAGACCACACAGTCAAGGGCAAACTGCTAGGAATGAGACCAACGCCTGAAACTTGTCTTGCTCAGACGAGAGCCCCTCCTCTTAACCTTTGGACCATTGTCTCTAGAAGAAATGGAGGAAAATACACACCCAAGTCATTATAAGACTATCTTTAGGTGATGGGATTAGGGATGATTCACAGAAATGTCACCCTCACCATTATCATCATGACCATCAATCATCAATATCATCCCATCTTGTGTTTCCTCATTTATTTAATGACTATACATTCATTATGAATTATTTTGTGTGATGGGAAATAAACCAAATTAAAGAAAAAGTAATCCTTTTGGCAATGTTTATTTTTGCTAGTATGAGGAGACGACCAAAAATATTTCACTTGCTCTCACAAGTTGGTAGGAGAGGTGAGGTTAGCGTGGTGACTCTGGGGTCCGAGGTGACACGATTCTCTCCCTGCACAGACTCATCGCTGGCCTGACATCTCTTGCTACTTCCACAGATGTTAAATGAAAAGGTTGAATTGGATTATTTTTAGGCCTCCTTCCAACTCTGTCATCCCAGGATTCAAGTAGGGTCATTTAAATGCTAATATTTATTTCCCCTAATAGAAAGTCACTTTGTGCCCCAATAATCACATACCTATTTTTCTACAATAAAAGTATGCGCTTTTAGAAAGTGTGTTGGGGTTTCCTATGTACAGGTGTTTTTCTTTAAGCTTCCTGTAAATTAAGAACATGGTCACAGAAAGGAAGGGCCCCAGGATGTGAATCCATCTCTCCCTGCACCTCAAATGCCCATCAACAAAGGGCCTGTAGGACCCTTCTGTCCCATCCTCACTGGGCTGGCTGTGCTGTCAGGATGCATTATGGGAACTTCTAGGATGCAGCAGTTTCTAATTCAGTCTGTGCACAAGCCCCGAGCACGTCCAGGTGAACTTCTCCAAATGTATGCAGACATTTCGGTGACCTTCCTGTCTCTGAAACGTCCTTGGTGTTTTGCTGACCCTTATCCTTTGGAGTTTTAGGTTCCTGTTCTGCCACTTTATTCGTGTTGCTCAGCACCCCTTAACATCACAGGGTGATCTTCCTTTACGTATGAAAACTTGCAGACGATATATAAATGGGGCTTCCAATCTCCTGCATCTACTTACGTTACTAGGTAACGACTCCACTTTGGACGAACAAATCCACATTAATGATCCAAAATGTACTATCTTCTTTGCCATTTAATGGGATCCTTTCCACTAAATTATTGCTGTGAGCTCAAGGAATTTCTTTTCATCTTTCCACGGTTCCTATAAATGGGGCTTTGAATAAAACAGAAGCCCCCATGCAGGTAGTTACGCTACGTTACACCTGTTTCTGGGGAGCAGTGTGCATGAGACACCGAGCCGTCCGTAGGCGCCAGAGCAAGTTCGGCTGGGTTCTGCTTTGGCCACGTTTAGTCTCAGATGCTGGTGAGCAAGCCCAAGGGCAGAGGCCGTGCAGACGTCTGGGGACTCTAGGCACAAATCTGGAGCCATCAGCATAGGGATGGCTTCTGGAACTGGGGGTGGGTGAGGTGATCCAGGGGACAATATATGAAGACTAAAGTGCCCAGAAAAAAGGTTTGCTTTTGTCTTTTGTTTTGAGAAATTTCAATATTCAACTGTGAGATGGAGGAGGAGGGAACACGGAGTGCAGGCAGAGAAAGGGCCACGAAAGAATTAGAAGTTAGTACGTCACAGCCTCTAAAGAAAGACAGTCCACGCAGGGGATTTGGTTAATTGTGTCAACTAGGAAGAAATCAAGTAACATGAAGACCCAAAGCTGCTTCTCAGAGTCCGCCACGGAGCTGTTATCGGAGTCCGTGGGAGAAAACCGTGCTCTGCCTCCCACGCAGTGCTCTGTCCCGGGAGCCGTTCTCTTTCCGCCTTGGTGAAGCACCCCTTTTCCTCCCTACTCAGGCTGTGGGGTTCCCCTGGGAGATGCCCACGTACAACTCCAGCCCATCTCCAGCCACAGCTGCTTAGGTTAGGGATGCGTGCCGGGCCCAAAGCGTGCCACCTGGGAATTCAGGCCACCGTCCAGCGACGCCTGGCTGCCATCTGAAATTGAGAAGGAAACCGAGAACGTGTTGACTGTGGCCACGTTTGCTTCATCCAGACCACAGGGAAGAGAAAACCCATTTGCAGCAGGACAAATGCATGACAGTATATGAGTGTGTGTGTGTGTGTGTGTGTCTGTGTGTGTCGGTGTGTGTGAGGTCCTCATGCTGCAGACCGGCAATCTGAGCTGGGTTCAGCCAGAAGGTTCTGTAGGCTGAGCTGGTCTCACTTATATATCAGCTGCCAGCAGCCAGCTGGTGGTTTTCTGGGGCTGCCTAGTGTAAGATAGCCAAATGTCATGTAGGATGCCATCTAAGGTGACAAGGCAAGGGGGCTACATGCCTTTTAGCATCTCACAGGCTTGTCCACGTTCGTCACATTCAGGATACTAAGAGAGAAGACAGCGATCCCTAAGGGGCGAGCACTTTTCAAGCCTGGCCTCACTCGTGCTGCCACTCTTGACCAAAGCCATCCGCTCAGCCCAGCCTGGCGTGAGGGGCGTGGCTGGAGGCGGGTGCACCCCAGGGCTTGAACGAATGGGGACTGCTGTGGAGAGCAGTGCACCACGAGGAGCGTGGCGAGTGGTGCAGAGGGGCGGACGGAATGGGAGACCCGTCTGAAACGACCCTCGGTGGGTAGCCCTCGGGTCTAGTACAGCTTCCAGATAAAACGGAAGGCAGATTTGGAAGGAGCACAACCATCTAGAAAGCACCATTTCAGAGCATTCCCAACAAAACGGTGGTGGCTGATGGAGTCCTTTATTTTCTTGGACTGCGGTCACTCATTTCTCGGAGCAGGGTTACGAAGCTGCCAGAGGAATCTGTCCCCTTCAGAGATCGGGACAGCTCAGTCGGCGGTATGGCCCGCTCGGCCCCCTAATTACGGTCACGCTGGCGGCGGTTACAGATTTATGAAAAAAATGGGCTTTTTAGCGCCGATCTCATGTTTAAACTCAGATGCTCTAACCCCACTGAGACGTTAACAACCCATGTATTTCCGCTCTCCTTTGGGTTCTTTGGGCAGAAGCGAGAGGTCGCTCCGTCCTCATTTACTTCGAATGGCACGTTGGTGGGCACGGGCCCTGCCCAGCGGGCGCCGTGGGGAAGGGGAGGGGGGACACAGACAAGAAAGGGACAAGAGCCCATTTCCAACCCAGTTAAAGAACGGCCGGTTCGCGCGGCCTCGCCGGTGGGTTCGCTCGGCGTGAACAGCGCGGGGGGCGGGTTGCACAGCTTCCGTACGACACAGGTCGCCTCTCCTCAGCTTTGTGACCTTCGGCATCTTAACCCCGCTGAGACTTAGTTCTTCATCACTAACACGAAGGTTGTCTTTTCCATACCCGGTCCCACACATGAGCTTCCTATTGCGGCTGTAGCCACTGACCACACACGTAGTGACTTAATACACATTTACGATGCGACCGATCGGGGCCAGGGGGGCAGGAGTCTGAAATGGGTTGGCAGAGGGGGTTCCTCCTGGAGGCCCGAGGTGAGAATCCATTTTTGAGCCTTTTCCAGCTGCTCCAGGCTGCCCGTGTCCCTTGGCTCGTGGCCACACCTCACTCCAACCTCTGCGTCCGTCACCACTTGGGAGGACCTTCGGGTGGCTATTGGGCCCACTAGACCATCCAGAAAACACTCCCCTCTCAAGATCTTTTACTTAATCACATCTCCAAAGTCCCTTTTGCCGTGTAAGGTGACAATTTGTAGGCTTTAGGGTTAGGACATGGACTTCTTTAGGGGGCACTTTTCTGCCTACCACGGTCCATACGTAGACCGTGTGACACATGTAAGCCCTTCACAGTGGCCTTGACACGTGGGGATGAGTAAGTGCTGCTCTGTTTTGCCTCACTCCTGCCCCCGTGCCTGCAGGAGAATGTCCCAGCCCGCAGCGCGTCCCAGAAAGTGTGCCAGCACCATCCTGACACTTGACACCTTGACCTTTGAGCTCCTTCGGCCCACGTCTGATTATGGCCCGTGCCACCCACTTGCTTATGCGTCAGGCGTCGTGCCTTTGCCCAAACTCCCTCCCGCCTCCATCCACAGAACAAGCTCCCCGTCTTTAGTAGGTGCTCTAATTCCTATTAATTCTACACAACTTAATGCGGGCTAACAGGAACGATCTCCCAGCCATCTCTCTCCTCCGCGTTTTCTGGGGGCGGGGACACTTCTGCGTCCTCGGCGTATTTCAGCGTTTGGTACACAGCGAGGCACCCAGCCGAAGTGTGTCACTGCAGACGCCCTCAAGGCCGTGCATGAGCCGGGTTGCTCTCCAAGCTGCTGCTCTAGGCAACCAAGCGGTGATGCTGTCCCCTGCCATCGGCAGGGATCCCATCAGGGACCTAGCCGGATTCACTCACCCTTTAGCATTAACACGAAAACTGGAAAGGCCCAAATCAGACCATGTGTGACTCGGGGACACCAAGGATGTTGGTGCGGAGGCAAACTCACCTCCAGAATCACGGGGACAATGAGGAGGGTGGGTGGGCTCAGACATAGCTTAGTCTGTCTATGAGCTGACGAGACGTGGCACACGTCCTGCCAGGCAGACGGCAGTTGCTGCCTCCCGGGTGCCTCTTGGCCCATCGAGGACAAGGAACGTGCACACACATTGAAATGGCAAGGGGCGGTCCTCTGGTGACTGCCACACAGGTAGGCTTTCGAGGGCTCTTTTCACTCCAACAGGTGATGCTTCTCTGAGCTTCTGGAAGTTCCCTTGCTGCAATTAATGTTCTTTGCAGGTGAAATCCATTCCATCAGTGTTTATTATTACAAAAGCCTGCCCTGGGGCGAGCGCTGCGCTGGGAGTGGCCTGCAGGGCAGGCGGAAGGCATCGCTGGCCGTGGCATAAACGCGGGGTGTTGGGAGTGGGTAGAGGAGGAGACTGGGTTAGGGCAGGCGCGGGCAGATTGGGACAGGATCCCCGAGTCCCGCTCCACTAGTTTGCTGGGGCCGTAGTAACAAGGCACCAGAAACTGAGCAGCTTAAACAAGGTGAATATTTGGGCTCACAGTTGTGGAGTCTTGAAGTTCAAAATCAAGGTGTCGGCAGGGTTGACTTCCTCAGAGGGCTGGGAGGGAGGGCTCTGTCCCAGGCCTCGGTCCCTGGCTTGTAGATGGCCCTCTTCTACCTCTTCACGTGGCCTTGCCTCCCTGCCTGTCTGACTCCGCATTTGCCCTCTTTATCCGGTCATACTGCATCAGGCGCCCCCAGAGACCTCATTTTAACTTCATTTCCTTTGACAGACCCTCTCTCCAAGTCAGGCCAGAGTCCGAGGTGCCAGAGTTTAGGACTTTAATGTATGGATCTGGGGGACACACTTCAGCCTGTAACACATCTAAGGAGTGCAGACGTTGGTCTGGACTTACAGGGTACACCACGGGTCCACTCGGGGCTCAGGCTGCAGCGGTCAGGCTGGACAGGACGGGATGCAGGTGCATGAGGAAAGGAGCTGGTGCCTTGTCATACGAGGAGCATGTGTAAGCAATGCAGAAAGGTGTCTGCTTGGAAGCATTTTTAAAAATTGAGTTCCCATCAATTTTGTGTGGATACTTAGCACATTAAAGTGATGCATGCTGTTATCCCCCACATTAATCAGACAATTTATTCAATACGCAAAACCCAACAGAGAACTGAAGGGAGACTGCGCTGGAGCACGTTAAGACAGGAATGAGATTTCGCGGGACACAAACGTGGGGGCACAGGTGGGCAACGTTTTCTATAACTCAGCTTAAGTTCCGGACCTTTGCGCCTGGTGGCTGGAAGTCCCGGGTGAATGCAGCTGTATTAGGTTTTGGTGCCACTGTAACCAAGTGCCACAAGTCCAACAGAAATTTATTTTCTCAAAGCTCTCGTGGAGTCCGGAAGTCCAAGGTCAAGTTGGCAGCAGGCTTGATTCCTTCTGTTGGCTACAAGGAACATGTCTGTCACAGGCCTCTCTCTTTGGCTTGTTGACAACTTTTATTTGGGGTCCATTGTGTCTCCCCCTAATTCTTATGTTGAAGTCCTCACCCCAGCACCTCAGAATGTGACTGTATTTGGATATAAGGTAACTTTAGAGAGGTGATTAAGTTAACATGACAGCAAATGAGTGGGCCCTAATTGGTATGACTGCACACACACACGCACTCACGCATGCGCACACACGCATGCACGCACGCGCACACACGCACGCACACGCACGCACACACGCAC
>PVJL010009180.1:0-59489 GCA_004026885.1 Lyroderma lyra
GGGGTGGGAGAGGAGGGGGGGAAGCTAAATATAAGGGGATGGAAAGAGGGGTCACATTAGGTGGTGAACTTATTATGCATCAAGTTGACAATGCACTGTGGAATTGTATGCCTGAAACCTATGTAATCCTTGCTAACAGATGTCACCCCAATAAGTCTAACAATAAAAATGAATTAAAAAAAAAAAAAAAAAAAAAGGAGTGTGAACAGTAAAAGAACAGGATGAGAAGTTAGGGGCTGAGTGACAGCTCCTCCGCCTCTAAGAAGCTGGGGGATCCTAAGCAGGTCTTCCCTCGGCCTCGGGGTTCCCATCTCTGCAATCCCTTTCGTTTGTAATTTCTAGGTTATTCTATGTACCAGGGAGGTGAGCAAGGAGGTACGATTTGCTGAAGACCTGATGACAGACCAGACGCACTGCTAAACACTTGCAGCAGGTGCCACATAAGAGGGAGCCACTACAACAACCCACGTTCTGCTGATGCCCAAGGCGTCATGACACGTCCCACATCTACTAAGAGATTCGCACCCAGGTTGGACTCTCAAACTTGGGCTTCCAAAACCATTAAGGGGAGATTTAATACCAGTAAGGGGAGTGGGCCCCTCTATGCAGTCTGTTTCTGTGCCCAACGACGTAGAAAATGGCAGCTACACTCAGGACTGAGAGGAGGCCGTGCCAGACCTTCTTTTCATCAGTAGAATCAACCATATTAAGCACTTCTCTTTTTTCTTCACTCCAATGACACTTTGAGTGATCTATGTACATTTCTGTATCCCTATCTAATTCAGAGCATACAAAAGGCCTCTAAGTTGGGAGTGTGTAACCAATAATGACAGGTTGGTAAATAACTTGTACAAGGCTAATCCCTGCACAGGAGTCGCCAAATCATAACTCATGGGCCAAACCCAGACCATCACCTGTTTTTCTATAGCCTGCAAGCTAAGGATGGTTTTTAAACTTTTAAATGGCTGAAAAAGTCAGAAAAAGAATATTTGGTAGCATGAAAAAATGATGTGAAATTCAAATTTCTGTGTTTGTAACGTCTCATTAGAATACAGCCACACTCATGCATTTGCAGACTGTCTATGGCTGTTTCGTACCACAACGGCAGGGCTGAGTAATTTTAACAGACACTGTTCGGCCTGCAAAGCCTAAAATAAACACCACCTGGCCCTTAACAGAAAAACTCCCAACTCTTAATTTAGAGTCATGCTTGCTGCCCTCCAGTGACACGTACATCCATCCGATCACATGGCCTGTGCACTCTTTCCTTCCCCTCAGCAAATCAGTGCACTGAAATATATACCTTTCCCCAAATATAATTAAAGGAAAAAAGGAAAGGGAAGAGGAGGAGGAAGGAAAAGGGGTAGAAAAAAGTAAAGACCTGAAGTGTAGTGACACCTCATCTGCCATTCATATTCAAACTACCAGAAGAGGAGCTATGGCACTTGTGACTTCCACACACCCCACTGACTTCTCTTACTATCTACAAATCAAAGTAAGTTCCTTTTCTACAAAAGGACGCTTTTCTTATCAAGTCTGTAATGAAGACCAAGTGAGACCTTGTCCTGGGAGAGCTCTCACCTAAAAATACTTACACACCTTTAAAACAGACAATACTTCCATTTACTTATTCTATCTCTATGACTGAATGAGTGATGCACAGTCCTACAAATGAATGTTCTATGTAGGCTGACCAGAGGTACTGCTTGAAATGGGGCAGCACCGTTGTTTTCCGTCCCATTTAAAACAGTACGTGTGGTCAGCCTAGTCTCACTGGTCTAAATTCAGGGTGTCAGTAGGCTGATCATGAGTACCGTTTGAAACAGGACAGTACTGTTGTTTTCTGTCCTATTTAAAATGAGACGTCTGGTCAGCCTAGTCCTATGGAATAAATCATATGCAGAGGGCCCAAGTTACTCTAGACAACTTGACAAAATCTTTTGAAAAATGGTTTCGTATTAGGAGTAAGTAAAGTGCTGTCACAATGAACTCTGAAATGCATTTAAAAAAAAGAAGAATGGATATGTGATAAAGCAATGTAAATACGAATGGCAGAATCTAGATGGTAGGCATATGCTGTCAACTGTAAATTCTTTCAACTTTGCTGCGAGTCTGGAAGTTTTCAAAATAAAACACTTGGGGAAATGCTGCTGCCACACTGCAACTTCTCAGGAACAGGTCACTGACAAAGGAAGTGGCTTCAGCCATCAGCAGGAGAAAAAGGAGAACCAATGTCTGTGTCGTCAATGGCACTAATACTACCTCTGCTGACTTTACATCTAGTTTTTGGAATACTCTAGTACTTAACAAAAATAAAAAACCAAAACATAACAATAAGACTTACAAGCTGACCAGAACTATGCACAGCAACTTAACTTACCTGTCAAGGAGACAAACACTAGGGAAATCATGTTCCATGTTCCTATACAGACAGCCAACCACTGAGGTTAGAACCACTGAAATGACTGCCAACAGTATAGGAGGTGGAAGTTGGAAAAAAAACACAATTTAATAGGCAGTTAGAAAGGAAGCCATGAATACAAGAACAAAGATGAAGCCGTAAAAATAGCAACTGTCAGAAAGTGAAGATGTGTCAGCGAACAATGAGCAAACAAGATTCGAATCAGAATTAAAAACAATGATGGAACATAAAAGAAACAGTAGCTGTGACATGCACCATAACTAATGCTGGGTAAGGTACAGAATAATAAAAGAAGATAAAAGGCAAAGATCAAAAAGTACATGGGAATATGTAAATAGAGTGACTTTAATTAACGATAAAAATCAAATAAACTAGTGAGGAATTAAGAAGCCACAAAGAAAACAGAAGGGCCAGGCCAGGGAACTCAGCCTATGAAGCCAATGACTGTTGCTGACTGACTACCTTCTCCAGGAAGTGGAGTGTCTCTTTGTTCCTTGTAGGGTGTTGCCTGTGTAAACACTCCCCCACTGCCCCAGAGCTATATTTAATGTAAACATTTTGGGAGAGTGAATAATGGCAGCCTACTATACAAAGTTATCTGTTCTTACAGATCTGACAAAAGACATCAGTGACACCATTCAGGTTTAAGGTTGGGTCTTCTTGAGTGAATTATTAGATTTGATTTGAATTCAGTTGTCAATAGGAATCTACAATTGTGAATTTATTATTACCAAGATCCAACCAATGAGCCATTAACTACAGGGTTAAGATACAGATTTTCATAAAAAATTCAATTATAAATCAGTATTTCTGACTGTTAGAAATATGTTCAACATAACAATAATCCCTAATTATTGATCCACTGATTTTTATAATCAATAACCTGAGTGCCTGTTATATAGTATATACAAAGTAAAATTGGAGAACTAAATGTTTATATAAAATCATCCACCTTTTAAAAAAACTTGGTTGCTTTTTAAAAGTGTCATTTTATAGTAAAATTTTAATAAACCAACACAAAAGATAGGCACCCACCTCCTTCCAACTGAGATTCCAGAGAGAAAAGAGTGCAAGGCATATGGTGGAATTTACAGTATGCCTATCAGTTCTATAATAACCATGAAACCTGGTCTTTGATGTTTTTTTCTGATTCAGAGAGAATCAAGGTAAAAATTTTATTTCTTGACTAATTACATATTTGAATTTCTACCATGAACCAGGCAATATATGGTAAATTGTGTAATAAATTATCTGGCTGGTTCATTATTTTGCATTCAAGATATATAGATAACTCTTATAATCTTTTTGAGGGAGTTAGAGAGCTGAGAAAACCCTGGAATTATTAGAAAACTTAATAAATTTTAAGCAGACTATTGAGAAAACACCTGGAGTTCTTTGAGTGTTAAGGTAAGAAAATCCTTAAGACTGATTTTGAACTTAACTAAAGATGACTTAATACACATCAAAGTTAGCTTTGTACAGGTGATAGATGAACCTGTAGGTGTCTTCCTTCTCCCAAATTCAATGTAGAAATACTAAATTTATCGGAATAAAGATAAAAAGCTAACCAGGAGAGTCATCAGCAACATGGGAAGAAATATAAGCCCCTAACTCAATCCCTCACAGAAACATGGATTACATTTACATGTGGTCTGAAACTCCCTATGAGACCCCGAGAAACCAATTACAAAGGTGCAGTAACCCAGGCAAGCTCCCAGCCTAAACCAGCCAGAAATGTTATTTAATGTCAACTGCTTCAGTCCTTCCCGAAACGGGCACAGTGTACAATTATGATGAAAAGCCCAGCTCCCAGCTTCACCCGTAGGAACAAAGAGAAGAGTAAAATGATGTCCAAAATCCCAGTCCATCAGGAGGGGGGCTGCCCCAAGAAATTCTTCTGGTCTTGCCTGACTTAAGAGAACTGATGGAACCAGTATCCACACCAAGGGCCACAGGAAACGCAAGGCAGTTGGTTCCCAGGCCTGCTACATCACCCGAGAACCTCAGCACCACAGACAGACATAGGAGAAGGAAAGCCACAGACCTCTTCTTGGGAAATTCCCAGCATGCATCCAGAGAAGATGCACCCATTCAGCGGCTATAGGGGTATCAAGACCGTCTTGTCAGGCTAAATGCTGAGGCCTTCCCCTCCATGAAGCCAGTCCATAAAGATGGGAAGAAATGGCCGTTTTTTCAAATGCAAAATCCACAACAAAAAAAGAGTAAGGCGCATAAAAAAATGAAATCACGGCCCAATCAGAGGGCAAAATAAAGCTCTATAAAATGACTTCAAAGAACAGAGATCTATGAATTACCAGTCAAAAATTTCAACAAATCTGCCTTAAGGACACTCAATGTGCTACAAGAGACACAAAAGACAACGTGGTGAAATCATGATGCATGAACAAAATGACAATATCAACAAAAACAAAATATAAAATATAACCAAATGGTGAATATAATAACTGAATAGAAAAATTCATGAGAGGAACCAAGAGAGACTTGATCAAGCGCAATGAGAAATCAATGAACTTGAAGGTGGGTCATTTGAAATTACTGCATCTGAGGAAAAAAGAAAAGGAAGTGAAGAAAGTCTAAGGGGCTTATGGATGCTATCAAGCCAACCAACATGCATGAAGGGAGTCCCAAGTGAGGAGAGAGAATAGGGCAGAGAATAGGGCTTATCTGAAAAATTAATGCCCAATCACTCCCCAGACCTCAGGAAGAAAATGGAAATCTAGTTTTAAGGCTCAAAGGACTCTAACTAGAGTGACCCCAAAGAGGCCCATACTAAAAGGCATTATAATCAAACTGTCAAGTTAAAAATAAAGAGGTCAGTCATGTACAAGGGACCTACCATCATCACATGACTATGTCAGCAGATTTCTCAACAAATCCTTGAAGGCCAGAAAGAAGTAGGACGATATATTCGAAGTACTGGGGGAAAAAAAACCTGCCAGCCAAAACACTTTATCTGGCAAAGTGACCTTCAAAAATGAAGGAGACATGACCTCCTAGAGTAAACATAAGCTGAGACATTGACACCACCAGATCTGCCTTACAAGAAATACAAAAGGGCATCTTGACCTTGAAGCAAGAGGACAGTAGACAACAACACAAAGGATTAAAAAAAATATAAACCTCTCTGGTAAAGTTAAATATGTAGTTTATTGTAGACAAAAACAGAATCCTGTAATACAGTAATGGTGATAAGTAAATCACTTTTAATTCACAGACTTAAAAGATAAAAACATTTTAAAAATATAAAATTGTATGTTAATGTATACAAAACACAGATGTAATTTGTGTTACCAATAATGTAAAGGGGAAGAGATGTAAAGAAACAGAGTTTTTGTATGCAACTTAAATTGTTATCAGTTTAAAATTGGTCATTACAACTATGAGATGTCTTATGCAATCCCATTATAACCACAAAGAAAATATCCAAAGAAGATGCACCAAAGTGAGAAAGAAATCAAAGCATGTCACTACAGATAAAAATCAATGAAACACAAAGGAGCACATCACAGAGGAAAAAAATAACTACAAAATATACAAAACATAATGAACAAAATGGCAATAAATAGTAAGCTCTTCCCTATCAGTGATTACTTAAATGTAAATAGATTAAACTCCCCAATCAAAAGACAGAGAGTGGCTGAACAGGTTTTTAAAAACCCCAACTACAGTCAGGCACCACATAATGACATTTCAGTCAACCATAGACCACATATGCAGCTATGATCCCATAAGGTTAAAGGGGAACTTAAAAAATTCCTATCTGCTAGTGATGCTGCCGTCCTAACACCACTGTGCAACACAAGGATATTGGAATCATTACACCAGGAATTTAAAACAACAAGGATTAATATATGATTAAATTAATATAGGCTCTAATGGAGAAACTGGACAGCATGCAAGAACAGATAGGCAATATAATATAAACAGAGAGACAGGCATTGTTTTGGAAAGAACCAAAAAGAAAAGCTAGAAATCAAAAACATTGTACCAGAATGAAAAATGTGTTTGATGGGCTGAATACTAGACTAGAAACTACAAAGGAAAGACTCTCTGAATGTGAAGATGTATCAACAGAAAGAGAACAAACACTGGTGAAACAGAACAGAATACCCACAGACTGTGACAACTACAAGAAGTGTAAAAAACAAATAATGGGAATACCAGAAGGAAAAGTGAGAAAGGAACAGAGTATCTGAACAGTGATAGTTGAGGATGTCCCCAAACCAGTGATCCAGGAAGCTCAGAGAAAAAAAAAGCAGGATAATGCAAAAACACAAAAACCAAAACCAAAAACTATACCTAGGCATATCACACTCAATCTACAGACAATCAGAAGTAAAGAAAAAAATTCTAAAAGCAGCCACAGGAGGAGAATACCTTCCCTACAGAAGAACAAAAGTAAGAATTACGTCTGATTTCTCAGAAACCATGCAAGCAAAAAAGAGTGAAAGAAAGTATTTAAGACATTGAGGAAAAAACGATACTAACATAGAATTCTATACCCTGTGACTTTATCCTTCAAAAGTGAGGGAAAAATAAAGACTCTCTCAGACAAGTAACAATTGGGAAAAATCTGCTGCCAGTAGACAGATTTTTTTAGAGAAATGTTTAAAAGTTTTTTAAAGAGAAGGAAAATGATACAGATCAGGAACATGAATTCACATAAAGGAAGACCACTGAAGGAGTAAGTGAAGGTAAGATAAAAATTACTATTTTTCTGAATCTTAATTGATCTAATGTATGTTTGTTCAAAACAATAATACTAAAAATGTAGTTAGTTATGAATACTTACGTGTGTACATGTGTGTGTAAAACATGTGTTATGTTTTTCTATAAGTGAAATGAATGACAGCAATGACGTAGGGCCAGGAAAGAGGAATTAGGAGTATTTTGTTAGAAGATCTCACACTCCCTGTGATACAGTACAGTGTTACTTAAAAGTTAACTACATTAGATGTAAATGTAACTTGCAAACTTTAGGACAACCATTAAAGTAAAAATGAAGGATAACTGATATGCTAACACAGGAGAGAATACGGAATCATATAATATGCTCAAGTGAATCACAAAGGCAGAAGGGAAGACAAAAACAGGAAACAGTAACAAACCCATTAGATATTAATCCAACTATATCGACACTTTAAATATCAATGGTTTGAATGCACCAATTAAAACATAAAGGTTGTCAGAGTGGACCAAAAAGCAAGATCCAACTATATGTTGTCCACACTTTAAAAATAACGAAAAATAACGACACATACAGATTAAAAGTAAACAGAGAAAAAATGCACCATGCTAACAGCATGTTTCTAAATAACACAAGTCAAAGAATTAAAACAGAAATTTAAAAATATTTTGAACTAAATAAAAATGAAAACACGACTTATCAAAATGTGTGGGATGCAGTGAAAGCAGTGTTTAGAAGGGCATTTGTAACTGTGAACGCATGTTTTTAAAAGCAGCTAAAATCAAGCATCTAAGCTCCCACCTTAGTAAATTAGGAAAAGAGCAAATTAAATCCAAAGTATAAGAAAAGAAATAATAAAAATTAGAGCAGAAACCAAGGAAATCAAAGGAAATCAACAAAATCAAAAGCTGGTTCTTTGAAAAGATCATTACAGTTGATAATCCTCTCATCAGGCTAGAGGATCCGTAAGGTGCCATTAATGTCTGTGTGCACGATCCATTCCAACACAGCCCCCCAAATACCTGACTTTCTTAACTTGAGGGCCCTTCACCTCCTCTCTATTTCTGTCCATCACTTAGGCATATTATGCGCCCAACCTCTGATCTCTGTCCCCCATCCTAATTTGAGTTTCACTTGTACAGAACTATCTCTTTGACCTCTCAGGCATTCTGTAATCGACCCAACACCTTCGGCTGGCACCCTACCAATAGCAGCCTTCACCAATGGCATACAAACTCCATTCTCCAGAGTTAACATCCTACACACACACCACTGGTAGCTGTGTACCAGCTGCTCTAATACCCAATCCCAAAAGACCATGCATCCTCTGACTACTAGAGAAAAGTCCTAACATTGCAAGTATGGTATGGTCTCTAACCTCAGCTGGCCACTCAGGAGCACGAGACTCTTGAAAATATTTAGTCCATTTCTTCACCCATTCGGCCCAGGAGCTTTCCAAGTTTTCAGTCTTCTCAGATCCCCTAACCAAACCCTGTTCCACAAAACACTATTTAAAAATGATTCTTACAAAGTTCCATGCTCACAAAACTACAAAATCGCCTCACTCTCATTAGGATGACAACTATAAAAAAACAAAACAAAACAGACAATTACAAGTGTTGACAAGCATGTGAAGCAATCATAACCCTTGTGTACTGCCAGTGGGATTGTAAAATTTGCAGCTACTGTGGAAAACAGTAGAGGTGTTCCTCAAAAAATTATACATAGAATTTACCATATGAGCCAGCAATCATACTCAAAGAGCTGAAAGCAAGGTCCTGAAGAGAGATTTGCACATCCATGTCCATGGCTGCATTATTCACAACTGTTAAAACATGGAGGCAACACACGTGTCTTGTCAATAGATGAATGAATACACAAAATGTGTTATATACACACAATATTATTCAGCTTTAAAAAAGAAGGGAATTCTGACACATGTTAACAAGAATGAACCTTGAGGACATTGTGCTAAATGAAATAAGTCAGTCACAAAAAGACAAGCACTGTGTGATTCCACTTGCATGACACAGTAGAGTCAAAATCAGAAAGGAAAGTACAGGGTCCAGCACAAACAATGCCCCTTTTTTGTGAGCTGGTAATCTGTACCAAAATCAGAAGCATGTAATTCTGTAACATAACAATATCATAACTACATTAACAAAACTACTTAAAAAAAAAAAGAGCATTACTTCTGCTGGACCCTGTAACATGGTGGCTGCTGGGGCTGGAGAGCTGAGGTCACTATTTAATGGGTACAGTTTTCAGTTTTGCAAGGTGAAAAGAGTCATGAAGATGATAGTGGCAATAGTTGCACAACAACATGAATGTACTTAACACCACCGAAATGTGAAAGATGGTAAATTTTATGTGCATTTTACCACACAAGAAAAGATTACCTAGACACAAACATAAATTTGAGAAATACATCTTACAGTTCCTTTTGGGAGGGACATCAGCATTTTAGAGATTTTAACTATATTCACTAAAGAAACCTTCTATGTAAGTGTTTCCCAAACTCATTCAACAATGGTACCCCCTTTCCAAGACACGCCTGGCAGTGTCACGTCAAAGGCGACAGCAGCAGCAGTGTAACAGGCCTTAACTGGCCTACTGAGAGAGCTGGCAGACCAGGCACCAATGACCCTCATGACCCCTTGCTCTATCTCCAGCACGTTCAACATCACACTCCCTTCTTCTAGTTTCAGAGGATGAGGGGTCTCTGCTCTCATTCCAGAGCAATGCCTACACCTGTGCTCTTCATTCCAGCCCTCACCGCCTCATAAACCTGCTTCAATAGCTACTGCCTCCCCCACATCTTAAGCCCCTTCACTTCTCACACGTGATCACTATTTCACTTCCTAAACGTTTCTCTTAGATCCAGAAACTGGATCTGGCATTCCTTACAGCACTGCCCCTGGCACAGTGCTCGTGCACCACATGCCAAGGCCTGGGCAGCCGACCACCACACGCTTCTGTCCGGCCCAGTGTGCTCCTGCCCAAGTTACTAAAAAGGTATGTCTAACAGGGTTACCAACACCACCTAGCAAATTCTTTATTGACTCCCAAGTCACAGTGTGCAAGGCCCTGTTCCTTTCTATTGAGCCTCATCTCCTCCGTTTCCTGCCTTTCAGTCAGTCGGTGTAAAGAACCTCAATGCCCCCGACACTCGCTAAGCTGCTGTGACTCTGCTCATGCTTCTGCCGAGAACAAACCTGCCCATGCTTCTAGCGACCTCAGCACCAGTCACACTTGGAGGTTTAGCTCAGCCTTCCTGGCCCCCCAACTTCTCTGCCTTCTGCACCAGCTTCCTGCAAACCTGAGCACCCTGGCCCTCCTCTGTGCTCCCACTGCATCTCTGCTGTCCCTCGATGACTGAAATGTTGGGCTTCTGTCCTTCCCACTGAGTGGAGTGAACATTTCTATAGATCAGGAACTTGTTCTTATGCATCTTTGCATGTAGAGCATAGCACAAATGCCTCACACACCATGGTCACTTAATAAATAAGGGTCAACTGGAACTCTTTTCCCCATCTCTATTTCCCCACAACTGCTTAAGTGAGCAAAAGACCTAAGACTCCAGGAACATCCAATTATCTATGGAGAAGTAGAAATCAAGTGACATGTTACCAAGGTTTAGAGGTCTTCATTTGGTAGGGAAAACAGGAGATATATTCTTATCTCCCAATTTATTTTTTAAAGCATTACTTTCTTTTAACTGAAACATTATTTTCAAATAATGTGATAGCATATAAAGCAATCTAGGGCAACTTAAAAGACATCACAGCCTCAACCAAGTGGCACTTACATTCGGCTAGCTTCGATGTCGTCAGACTGAGGTTCTCCTGGTGATCTGCAAAATGCAATTGAGGAAAGTTAAGCAAAATATTCCATATTCCAAAAAGGGGCTAGTGTTATTTGGGAAGTCAAATTTGAAAACAAGATTTAATCGTTAACAGTTTTAAAAGTAATTCAAGATTTTAATATGAAAAAAAGTGGTCAGATCAGAGTGCCTAAAATCACATATTTTTACAAGGCTTGGACTAAAAAAAAAAAAAAAAAACAAAAAACTCAGTGCATTTTCGTTCAGGAAAGCAAACTATAAACACTATATTTAGATACCAACATACAGACCAGCATAATAAATCATAATCATTTATAAAGTTAAATGCTTATAATAAAAACATACAACTGTGAAACTTTCTACAGCGAAGTACTGGTCACCACAATAACAAAAGTATTCACTGGCTTTCATAGTCCCAAACTATAGATCAGAAGTCAGCACACTGCTATCTGGAAGACAAACTAAGGCCTGGCTCAGCAGCCTATTGTGTTAATAAAGTTTTATCAGAACACAACTACACTCCCACTTATGTACTATCTGTGGCTGATTTTAAACCACCAAGAGTGGAGCTGAGAAACTGAAAACAGACATGTGGCCTGCAAGCCTAAACTATTTATTACCTGGCCCTTTAAGAAAAAGTCTGCCTGCCTCTGCTCTGGATTACTCAAATGTAAGCCTAAGAGCCTTAGTGAATTTTGAGACAGTTGAGTCAGATTTAACATTTTGATCATGGTTATCTTAGTTCAACGATGAAATCAGCTTTCCCTGAAAATACACTGGCAGGAATGTACTACCTGTTAAGAGTGTACCATCCTGGGGTATTAAATTTTTGCTGTGGATAACTGTGAATTATAAACAGCTGCCAGTTATTTTCTACCCTTTTTAAATATACTGCTGCAATCTTATGTAGAAAAATTCAAAATTCTAAACACTAAGAAGGCTTTTTTTTTTCCATTTTGGGGCATGACCTGATTTTGCCTATCCCTACCATGCTAGTAAATAAATTAATTCCTGTTACACTATTCACTTTTATAAACAGCATCAGTCAATGTACATGAATCAACACAAAACAGACTTCTAACACTTTTAAATTCTCAACATAAGAGACCCAAAGCTAAATTTTCAAAATGACAAGAACTGGATTTGTAAATTTATCACTGACTTGAGAATTCAAATTTTGAACAACTCAACAAAAGAATCTTAAAATCAGAGTCACCAGCAAAAACAGAAAAGAAGGAGGTTTCCACATTTCTTAGCTTTAAAAAACTTACTTCTTTATCAGACTTTCAAAATTACCCCTCACTGCTTCAGCTCCAAAAACAGAAACCAAAAAGACTCCAGCAGCTCAAATATTTATTTTAGATCTTCTTTGCAGTACATTTACATTTTCAATTTCACACAAAATTATATTAGAACTAAGAATTGGGGCATGCTGGAGGTGGCAGTGACTTGGCAATGACACAAATGAAAAATCTCACTCCACCCTCTCTCCCCCAGGGATCAAGGAAATCACCTTTGTGACACACCTGGTCTCCAGCAGCCTTGTTGGTAAGTACCCTAAGATTGCTTCCACACTTGTCTGTCAGACAGAAGAGCTAACAAGTGCTGATAACCCCATGTACCAGCTGACTCATTTTTGAAAGTGTGACCCTCCAGGTGTCATACTGTAAGGAGGCAGAGCAGGCTTGCAAAACAAAAAATACACCTGCTGGCACTAAGGGAAGAGAGGCAGATTAGAAGCTTTCAAACAGGTAGACAGCAAAACTTTTGAAATTAACAGGGAACAAGAGAGGGGAAAAATGAGGACATATGACAGGAAAATTAAAACACTACTGCGAAAAGGTAAGACATGAGCGAGAAGGCAAACAACTCCGACCCTGAGAAGCATAGTATGCATTGCCGCGAGGTTCAGAGGTTCTGGAAGGGACAGAGGTCAGACAGATCGTTAAGTGATAACTACCTTCTAGCTTCCAATTTCTGTTCCCTAAACAAGAGAATATGCAAATATCAAAACATCACCAAACTACTGTAAATACACTAATTATCATTAATATTAACAGATATTGAAGCGAGCTACTAAGAACCATTATAGTCAAACCAAGTCATTTAAATGAATTCAGTCTGAAAGGACAAAGGAACAGAAAAAGGCTGAAAGATTAATACCCTAAAACACATCTATCAAGGGTCCTCTTCCACATGGTTAGCACAAGTTGTTCTTACTCAAAAAGGAAACTATTTTCTAATCAAGAGAAAAGGGAATATACACAGAACCAGCAGAAACACTCTCCTTGCAGTGACTAACAAGTAACAGTACATATGGGAATAAATTTCTAGTCCTTCTGCTTATAGTACATTTCCGTGATATTCTAAATCATTTACCAAAACACATCCTAAAGTTAGCATTCCAAATTCTCAAAACTATGAGGGCAACCTGATAAATTTTGCCCCCACTCTGTATGTTTCGTTACATTAGACACATCTGGACATAACCGGCTCTGTGTAGTCACATGGAATCTCTGCTCCACCAGTCCTGACCTAGCACACACAGACGCTGACATTTTTCACCCAGTGCACATCGAAAGGGAAGAGAGTTCAGACCAGAAAACAGCCAACATGACCTTCCCGAGGCCTGAGTTGAAATTTTTTGGTTGAGGGGATCCCTTAGGCAGAATTCCATGGATGGCCTTTTGTTCTCGAGGTCATCATGATGACCCCCAACTTTCATCACCTGTAATGATCTTTAAGTCCTCACCTTCTTTTTCAAAAATTTCAAGAAATACTGAAGGAACTTGTTCTACTGTTAAGAATTCAGTAACAGCACGCTGTTCGAGCTAAACATCTGAACAAGCATCTGTGTGTGCAAGGTCAAGAATGATAGAGGGGAGATACCATGTGACTACACAGAGCCGCTTCCATCCAGATATGTCTAATGTAATAAAAAATAGTACAGTGGGGGCAAAATTTATCAGCCTACCCCTGTATTAGGCATCTAACATGTGGCAATACTTTCCAAGCTTTACTTCAGCCCCTACAGAGTCTCTTTATTCTCGATTATAAGGTTTTGGGAAGTAAGAATCTAGAACTTGCTTGTAAATTTACCAAATTCAGGCGAGATAATCAAAGGAAAAAGAAAAACAGAAACTACTGACTTAAGTTGACCTAAGTTGACCTAGTAACAAATAAAAAACAGAATTTTAAAACTGCAAGAATAGTAACATCAGAAAATAAAGAAGAAATCTTAGGTTTTTGATTTGCATCACAGAAAACATGGTCACAAACACCCACTAATCTGAACAATGCAGCACGAGCTAGAAGATGCAATGGAGGCCCACTTCCAGTCCAGGTGGTGCGGCTCCTCCAGGCTGCCAGCTGCTCCTTGCCCTCCACTGTGACTCTGAGACAGCAGAGCACACTAGCTCATTGAAGTTGTAAAAACTTCTACATGTGTTTTGCTAAAATTATCACCACAGGAAAGATACACTGGACAATGCATATTACAATTTTTTCATAGTTTTTATAATGGTCATAACAAAATGTTTATGGAACTTTTTGAGAAATAGTTTCCTAGTTATTCACACAGATGGGTCTGGGGATAAGGCATGAAAAAACTGAGAAAGGAGAGTTACGGAGAAGCCAGCCACCCTCGTTAGCACTGCTCCTACGGCTACATCCCCGTCGTGTCATAGCGCGCACTTAACACAACGGCCCCTTCACGGCCGTGAAATAACATCAAAAATTACCTTTTACAAGCTGTGGCCATTCGTTGACATCAGGGTGATCACAGCTTTGAGTCACTGATTAAAAACAGGTGTCACACCAGTCTAGCTGCTACCTTGATCTGAGCGTAGATTTAATAACTCTAATAAATTAAACAAATCTTTCGTTAGAACGCTTTAATATACAAACCAGATGCACTGTTCACAAAATAATCTAAAGCTTTGAATTAGGGGGCAATGCAATGTTCATCAGAAGAGAAATTATGGAAATGCTTTCAAGGACTGTTTCCCAGAATCTTTTTCTCTTAAATGATCTCTTCACTTGAGAAAACGTGGTTAAGAAGCTTGCATATTTTTCTTGTGGAGTGTCACAGTTTACAAAGCACTCTGATCAACAGCATCTTGTTTGAGTCTCATGACAACTTACATTCTACCTAATCAGGGCAGACACTATTGTAAGAATTAAAAAAAATAAATAAATAAGCAGCTTCGGAGTGATTAACTGACTTGCCCAAGATTTAGAATTAGTGGTGAAGTTAGGACTAAAACCCCTATCTACTGACTTTCTATCCGGGGTTAGAATTTTCTGTTTTATTTGGTTTTGCTAGACCAACTTTCATGGTTTAAACATATGTAAATGAGTAAATATTTAGAATATGGATGAAGACCCCACAATTATGGCAATATACGAGGGCTGTCCAGAAAGCATCCGGGCATGTAATATGAAAAATAAGAGGTGATAATGGCTGGAACTTTTCCAGAGAGCCCTCATACATGCCTCTACATGCAAGCACATTACCCTACCACTGCCAAAGTTAAGTCCTACTTATCCTATTATTTAAATTGGTTAATCTAACATTAGCCAAAACCTTGATGAGAAAGTGTTCTGCTCTTTCTCAGCCATCAATCCGCTAATGCTCCCTGTCATGAAAGAGTGGCAAACTAGGAAAGCATCCCTCCTCCCTCACCCAGTGTCCTCGCCCTTGCCTTAGGTGAACTTCCCTGATGGTCACTGGCCAAGTTTATCAGGCACCCTGATCACACTGTAGTTTGCAAAGATAAGCATCTGAAACATCCCAGGGTCAAGAGCTCATCCTGCAACCAGTTCCTCCCAGAAGACTTCCCTCCCCAGCACCACATCCAGGCCCAATCTGAAGAGCAGGATTAAGGAAACCTGAAAAAAGTAGGAGGGAGGAAAAGACCCCCGATAGCTAACACCTTCAAAGTGACAACAGACAACTCTGGAAGGGAGTCACCTGCAGGGTTCCAGAACCCTGTATGAAATACCCAGGCATCTGAGAGCCAAGAGAAGGGTTCAAATATGAACACTAGAGCCCATAATACATCTGTCAGCCTATGAACTTGGGCCTCAAATGCAGACAAGGGTGAGGGTTGGCCTAAGTATACATGAGTAACTTTAGAGGACTCCAATAAATGGCACATATAAATGATGCCTGGAAGAAACCATTCAATTTTCTAGAGCTTCCTATGACAGCTACGTGTCTCC
The DNA here is from genome assembly GCA_004026885.1 of Lyroderma lyra. Taxonomy (NCBI): domain Eukaryota; kingdom Metazoa; phylum Chordata; class Mammalia; order Chiroptera; family Megadermatidae; genus Lyroderma; species Lyroderma lyra. The sequence goes on from PVJL010009180.1 coordinate 16,198, forward strand.
TAGTAAGAACCCAGAACATTCCTGAGGTCACATGGGGAAAAATGAACAATGCTCCCTCTTAGGTTCTTCTAAGACTAATAATGTATTTGGATTTACAAGATCCAAACAGGTCCAACTATCTAACCCCGTAAATATAAAAACGAGAAAGTCAAAACACCTCTCAGTTGACTAATTCGCTGAGGTGAATTAATTCATTTAACAGCCAGATGTAGTTTGAAAATTTATGAGTCACGGCCTCCCTTCTAGCCCCCTTTTTCATGTGCGCAGACAGCCAGGGCCGGTCTGGTTTCGATGCCCTGTTCACCTACTAGATGGGAACTCTTGGGCAAGTTACTTAACCTCTCTGAGCCTGTTTTCTCACAGCTACAACGAAGGTCACAGTTAGTAGTGTCTATTTCTCAGGATGCCATAAGGATGGACAAACTAACACATAAATTGCTCAGAGCAGTGTGTGGCACGTAGTAAGATCTCAGCAAGCAGAAGGTATTATTCACTCTCAGCCTCACAGCCAACCTGCCCCCTCCATCGCCCTCTGCGCCCATTTCACTTCTCACAGCAGTGACTGCTCCAACATTCTCTCAGGATCCCACTGCGTCCCTCGGACGGTCTACCTGCTAGCACAGTGAGTTAGCACCTAGCATGATACTTTACAAATGACAGGCACCCAGTTTACTGAACACTTTTGTCATTATTCTAACCAGGACATTAAGACATACATGCAACTTTGAATTCCAAAAAATAAAACAGAAACATACCATAATTCGCCAAACTTCTGAGGAGCTGGTGAATTCTAAAATCAGGATCTTACAGAGTTTTAACCTAAAATATAAAACAGCTCACTCAATTCTTTTTATATAGACAACTGGATAAACTTTCAAAGAAAATTTTTTTCTAAAATTCATTATTAAAGCAAATTCATTTTTGTAATATTTAAGAATAGCCAAAAACATACACGTCAAGAGACCGTGCACCTGCTGCTCATGACAGGACACACAGAGGGTGGTCAAGCAGCCACCCGATCATCCGTGGTGCTTGGTGGCCGGAATGGAGTGCCTTTAGCTGCAGAGCCACTGATGCACCTGCACCCCAGCTCAGCGCTTGCCACGTCTTACTCTTACCTCCCTCCACAAAGAGCTGAACTACAGGAAGATTGAGCACAGGCCTCCCATTCAGCTTCTGACTGCAATGCAAGTGAGGAGCACATGCTGTGTCAGGTATGCACACAGGCATCTACCTGTCCACTCCCTCCCTGCCTTGGACAGCTCTTTGGACCCGTTAGACACGAGTGTCAGGTGGTTGTATGTATTAGAGAAGACGTTTTAAAAACTATGTGAAACGATGCTGCCTGGTATGTAACAGGGCCTCAACGTATGGTAGCAATTATTATTTCTGAAGTCAAACATTTAATGTATCTATCAAAACAATGCTTATCAAAAACCAAATTCTGAACTGGAAGCATGCACACAAGTAATCGCTGTAAATTCCTAACTCTTCTGTATGAATCAGACCATTTCTCAGTGGACAAGAACAGAGGTCCACTTCCTTTTATTACCTGTGAAGAAACCAAGTCCCCCAGAGACCCACCCATGTCCTAGAGGGTGATGGCAGAGAATGGAGACACTCATGCACGGCCGACTCCTAAACACGGGTTTGAACTGCGCAGGCCACTTGTATGTAGACTGTTTTCAATACACACAGTACTGTAAATGCATGTTTTCTTATGATTTTCTTAATAACATGTTCTTTCCTCTAGCTTATTTTATTGTAAGAATAAAATACGTACAACATACAACATACATGTTAACTGTTTATTGGTAAGACTGCCTTCCAGTTATTCATGGCCACCTCCCAGTTTCTACTTCTAACTCTTTTTAACCTAAAGAATGTGCAATGTCATCCACTCACCTACCACTTCTACATTTTGAGGGCCCTAACTCTATGTCTAAGTTGTAAGTCTGCTACTCTCAATTACGAATGGTCCTCACAGACCTGGATGTCTCACCACCTAAACACAAACTCAGTTATTTCCTAACAAACTCACTCTATACTTAATAGGCCTGACCTGGCTGTCCTCCTAGTCACACATGAAAAACTCATAGTACAATGTGAATGTCAATTACATGTCAACAAAAACTGTCCCAATTTAGTTCAATGCCAAATTTATAAAAGTTTATTTCAGAGACCAAAAAAGTAAGAATAAGCAAGAACATTTCATTTGCTAATTGCAGAATAGTACTTCTCCCAAGAAGCCTGTTCTAGGAATTAGGCACAGAATTTTAATCTAAGCAGTAAAGTCAGTATAAATCCTTCAGAAAACTGACAGTATCTACTGAAACTAGATGTATCCATACACTAAGACTCAAAAATTCCACTCCTATGTCCACACAGAAAAGAAACAGGTATATATGTCCAGAAGACAGTCAGTAAAGTGTTTGAACCAGCAATAACCTTGGGCGCTCCAAACCAAAATTGGCTAAAATGCCCAAAGTGGTGGCCCATGCCTAACGCAGGACACTATACAGCAACTGCTAGATGCTGATGGATCGCACAAGTGTGTGAAGTGAGAGCAGCCAGCCTCCTCCACTATGTAAAGTATGAAAAAGCAAACCCTGTCTGTGTTCCTGGAAGCCAGGACAGGGGTGGCCCGTGGGGCGACAGCAGTGACAGAGCACAAGGGCTCCCGAGGAGCTGCTGATGCTGCTTCTTGATCTGAATGCTGCTAAACATGTGTGCTCAGTGTTTAAGAGTTCAACAAGCTGTGCGAACACTCGTAGTGCACTTCGGTATGTGTGTCAAATTCCAATCAAAAGTTTATTTAAAAAACGAACAAACAAAAACCTCAGTACAGTATGAGCATGCGATAAATACGTAAGTGGAAAAGGAAGTTTAGGTCCAGAGAAAGATCCAAAAGTGTGCAAGCTGCTTCTTGTCAAAATCAAGAAAACTGAACAACATATATGGAACAGCTGCTTTCAGGCCTGGCAGCCAGGCAGCCCAGGACCGTGATCCAAGACCCAGCAGAAATGAGGTGACCCCCAGGCCGGCATCCCTGCCTGGAGGCACTTTCCAGCCTACAGTCAGTGGAGGGGACAGCGGCCTCACTCAAGTGAGAAGGGGTAAGCATCGAGGCAGCTGAATGGGGGGGATGTGCAGGACAGCTGCCAGAGAGGAGGGGACCATGCGGAAGAAGGGCTCCAGGAACCTGCCACGTGGGGGGAGGGGGCTCTGAGCTGGAAGCTCTGCTGTGTGTACATGGATGCCAAGGCTCCAGGAAGCCGGGGAGAGAGGAGCTGAGACCTGAAATATCCCAGTGCTCGTACCAGACTGGGAGGTCCCAGAGTCCCTGCCAATGAGAGTTAGAGATACACGGACGCTTGCAGGTATTTCCTAGGGTACTGAGGATCATGCCCTTTTGGGAGCTCCTCACCTTGAGGCCTTCTCTGGGAACACCCAAATACAGCTCTGAAGGGATCAGGCTCAGCAGAAGCTACTCAGTGGGCAGCACTACTAGACAACAAAATCCAGTCACCAGACAACAGACTATTACAATGTCCAGCATCCAATGAAAAATTACTAAATATACAAACAAACAGAAAAATAAGACCCCAAACCAATAGAAAACCAATCAAAAGACCCTGAAAAGAAAGAACTAATGAACTCAGTAGATAAGACTTTCAAACTGTTATTTTAATAAATATGCCCAAGGATTCAAGGGACTACATGAATACAGAAACAGAAACAGAAACATTAAAACTCAAATGGAACTTGTAGAAATAAAAAGTAAATATCTGAAAGTGTTTGACAATGCAGGGAAGAGAACAAGAATGGTGAAATAGAAGACAAAGCAAAATGAAGCAGAGAGAGACAAAAAGACTAAAAACAGTGTATCAGTGACCTGAAGACAGTATCAAATAGTCTGACATATAAGGCACTGTCCAGAAAGAATCCAGCCATTATCAATTTAACAAGAATGGTCTGCAGCTGGATACTTTCTAGATAGCCCATGTACATGCAACCGGAGTCTCATGAAGAGACAGTGTAGGAAGAGAGGTGATTTTTAAAATACTTGTTTAAAAATAAAGGTGGATGTGTTTCCAAATTTGATGAAAGCAAGCTTACAGATGAAAAAAACAAAACAAAACTCAACAAATCCTTATCAGGAGAATCACAAAAGAAAACTACGGATAAAGAGAAAAATCTTTAAAAATATGGGGGGGGGGGGGGGGGGGAGGTGCAGAGAAAAAGACTACCGGGCAAGAAAGATAAATATAACCTCAACCTAGAATTATCTATCAAGTGAAAATACCCCTCAAACTAGGGAGGCAAACACTACATGAGGCCCGACAATTACTTTTGTGAACTCATCTAGTCCACCCTTCAAAGCAATTTTGGAACTCTTCTTCTGGAATGGCCATAAGAGCTGTCGTCACACCCAAAATCTGACAATTAAGTTCGTGAACGTGCAACTATGCACTTACATTGGCAGCACTGTACAAATTTGGTAAGGTTATGACGACACCTTCCTGAGTAGGCAAGGTTATGACACCTTACCGAGTTGTTGGTACAGGGCTGCCAATGTAAGCACACAAATTTTGACGAGGGGGTAAAACAACTGGAAATCTCGTAGGTTGTTGGTAGGAGTGTAAAACAAAACGAATTTGAGGAAAAGGTTTCTGACAACATATTATAACTATCCTATTACCCAATAATCACATTCCCAGGTATTCACCTCAGAGAAAAGAAATCATATATATCCACATACAGACTCACACAATGGCTCACTGCAGCTTTATATGTATAGAAACTAAAACCAGCCCAGGCGTCCCCTAACAGAAGAATGAAGTTACAACCACTGACATAAGCATTTGCACAGATGAATCTCCAAAGTATTACGCTGGGTAAAGGAAACCTTGTACAAACAAGGACTGTGGAACTAACTATTTGCATGAAATCCTACAACAGGCTAAACTGATCCATGAGAGAGCAGAACATGGCTGACATGATGTGGGGTGATGTGGAGACAGGAACTGGCAGGAAAGGGGGCAAGAGAGTCTGCAACCTGATAGGATCTGTGTTGCAAAGGTGTATGCATTTGTCAAAACTCATGGAATCCTCTGAGAGGCAGAATCCTGTATGTTTTTCCCCAAGATGGCCACCACACCATAACCACCCCACACATCCTACAAGGTAACAATTGGCATTCTCCCATAAGGTGGCAGGGTCTATGTCCCTTTTTGGATTTGAGAGACCTGGGTGATTTTCCACAAGGAGAGGATGGTGGAAGTAGGTGCTCTTCAGCTTTTAATGCTAGCTCATAAAAATGCCATGCACTTCTGCCTTGCTTTCTTGAACCTAGCCACCATACAGCAAGCAAGCCAGTCATGTGGAAGAAAGCCAAGCAACCAGATATAAAGGCAGCGTGTAAGTGTTCTGGACCAGTGCCAGCGAAGTCCTGACTGATAGCCAGCATCAAATTCCAGGTGTGTGACAGGCCTTCAGGTGACTCCAGCCTCCAGTCATCAACAGGCATGAAGCCAAGATACCCTTGCCCATCTCTACCCAAAGTACAGATTCATACACAATTTATATGACTGCTGATACCAAGTTCAGGGCAATTCGTTACACAGCAATAGGTAACTGAGCAATATACTAAGTTCAGTTCAATTTAATATACTAAGTTCAGTTATTAACACACTAAATTTTTAAGCTTTAGTTGACAATACACATGCTGGAGTTAAGGATATAGGTATAGGAACATCTGCAATTTACTTTGAAACGCACCGAAGGAAAAAAAAAAAAAGAAATTAATAGATGGATAAACATGAGACAAAATAAATATAGCAGCTAATTGTGGAATCATATTCTATGATTATTTCACATCTGTGTGAGTTTGAAAATTTTCCTAATAGAATGTTACAGAATGAAATAAAGGCATTTTCATGCAAATAGTTACGTGGGCACGTGATATGCTACATAAATTGAATGCCATAATTAAACAGAATTATTCAACTGCATTCTCCCAGTTGCTCTGGCCGAAACCTCAGTGTCACTTTTTACTCCTCCCCTTGCATCACACTCACAGCTGATGTATGACCAAATCCTATGGGCAAGAGTTTCAGCATATCAGTAATTCAACCACTTCTCAAGGACCTCGCTGGCATGAGTGTGTGCAGCCCACCGTCCCCTCTTACCTGCATCACTGTGACAGCCTACTTCCTGACTGGTCTCCTGAGTCTGCCCTTGCCCTCTTTCAGTCTATGCTCCACATGGCAGCCACAGTGGTCCTGCTAAGACAGAAGTCAGACCCTTCACTCCTCTGCTCCAACACCTTCAATGGCTACCCATCTGACTTGAAGATAAAAATCAAACTCATGAGTATGACCACAGTATCTGTACCCAATATTCTGACTCAGTTTCTTGTCATTTACTTTTCTAAAGCCACATTGGCCACCACGCTGTTCCTCAGACACATCAGGCACTCTCCCACCCTAGGGACACGTATTCATTACACTTTGTCTGAAATGCTCCTCCACCCAAGATATCCCCATGGCCAGCTCTCCACCTTCATCAGTTCTTCACTCAAGTTACCATCTCAGGGAGGTTTTCTCTAGCCACCCTAAAATTGTACTCATCCCCTCCAGCCCCAAACACCTCATATCCCACTTCTCTTATTTCTTTTTCTCCTTAAAAGTACTATACAACATACAATATATTTTATACAACTGATTTAAAATCTCTCTTTCCCTATTAAATGTAGTAATAAGTCCATAAAAACATGAGTTTGAGTGGGTTTTGTACACTGTTGTCTCCCCTAGCTTCTAGAAAAATGCCTATGACACAGTTAAGTGCCCAACACACATTTGCTAAGTGAAATGAGTAAATGCACATGTAGCCATTCACACAAGATTTCTATAATGTTATGAGAAAAAAACCAAACTGTGTATGATACAAGTGCAATACAAAAATCTACACACAAGCAATGAACAATTTGAAATTAAAAACAAAAAAAAACAAAAACAAACAAAAAAAACAAACAAAAAAAACAGTTCCATTAGCAAAACCATCAAGAATAAAATTCTTAGGAATATATTTAACCAAATATATTTCTTTCAGATAAAAGAAGTGTAAGATGTGTACGCTGGAAACTATTATACAAAACAATAAAGAATTAAAGACTAAACAAATGGAAAGACATCCCATGTTCATGGATCAAAAAGATAAAATTAAGGTAGCAATACTCCTCAAATAGATGTAACAATTCAACACAGATTCTATCAAAATCCCAGTTGCCCTTTTTGCAGAAATTGAAAAGCTAACCTTGAAATTCACATCAAAATTCCAGAAACCCCAGATAACCAAAACAGTTTTGAAAAATAAGAACAAAATTTAAATATTCACATTTCCCAATTTCAAAACTTCCTACAAATCTATAATAATCAAAAAAGGTGTGTTAGTGGCTGAAGAACAGATGTACAGATCAATGGGAAAAAAACGAGCGTCTAGAAATAAATTCTTGTATTTAATGGTCAAACGATTTTCAACAAGGGTTGCAAGATAATTCAACGGGACAGAAGTCTTTTCAACAAATGGTGCTGGGACAACTGGACATCCACAGTAAAAAAATAAAGATGGACCCTTACTTCACGTCACGCCGCGTGCAAAAATTAATGTAAAACAGATTAACAGACCTAAATATAAGAGTTAAAACTATAAAACTCATCAATGGGTATTAATCTTATGACCATGGATTAGGCAATGATTTGTTAGACAGGAGCACCAAAGACCAAAAAAAAGAAAAGAGATAAACTGAACTTCACCGAAATTTAAAACGTGTACTTCAATGCACATAATTCATGAAAGAGAAAAGATAACCTACCAGAATAGGGGGGAAATATCTGGAAATCACATTGTCTAATAAGGCACTTGTATCCAGAACATATAAGAACACTTAAAATCCAAAACTTAAAAAAAAAAAAAAAAAAAAAGACACCTAATTAAAAAATAGCAAAAAATGTGAATAGGCCTTCTTCTCCAAAGGTGGCCAATGAGCACATGAAATGACACTCATCATCCCTGGTCATTAAGCAAATGCAAATCAAAATGGCAAAGAGATGCCTTTACACCCACAAGAATGGTTAAAATAAAAGCAACAGACAGTAAGTTGTGGCAAGAAAGCAGAGAAGTCAGAACGAATGCTGGACATTGCTGATACAACTGCAGAATGATGCAGCCGCTTTGGGAAGTTTGGCAGTTCCTGAAAGTTAAGCAGTTACCCTATGACCCAGCAGTTTCACTCCTAGGCATGGATACCCAGGAGACCTGAATGTTCGTATATGTCCACATAAAAGCTTCTACATGAATGTGCATAACAACGTGATAATCCCAAAATGGAAACAATCCAGTTAACTGATGATTGAATAAACAGTATGCACACCCAATATACTATTATTCAGCCATAAAAAGGAAGTACACTGTTAAATGTTACAACATGGAGGAACCTGAAGAAAATACTATGCTAAGTGAAAGAAACCAGACACAAAAGAACACATATTTTATGATTCCACTGCTAAGAAATGTTCAGAATAGGCAAATCCATAGTGACAGAAAGCAGATGAGTGGTTGCCTGGGGCTGGAAGACAGGAAAATGGGGAATGACTACAAATAGGTACAGGGTTTCTTTTGGGGATAAAAATGTTCTCAAATTAGACTGTGGCGATGGTTGTACAACTGAATATAACCCATGGAACTGTACACTTTAAAAGGGTGAATTTTATGGTATGTGAATTATATCTCAATAAAATTGAAAACAAAAAAAAAAAGGTCATGAGTTTTTTGAACTCCCTTCAAAAAAGAAAAAAGCTTCATGTCTCTGTACTTATTCAGATATATGTGTCTGGTATTCGCTACACATTTTATGCTTTTCTACCTTAATTTAATAACTGTTAAGTTTTAGAATTTGATAAAAAAATGAAACTTTGACTTTTTATATTTAAAAATACAATTAATTCTAGATATCAACACTTGATAAGTGGAGGGAGCAACTAACCGCAAAATACAAGAAACTCTCTGGAAATAAGAAATGTTAGAATTCCTGGTTTTATACTTCATGGGAATAACCTAACCCAATATTTAGAAGCGAGGCTGTGCTGAGAGATCTAGATTGTATGGTCACACACACACACAGCAGGGAAACTCTGGAATAACAACCACGTGCACTGGAAGAGACCTGAACTCTCTGAAGTGACCCTTGGCCCTTGTGTCCACCTGCATTTGGGTTCTATGACCGCTTCAGAAAGTAAATAAGCTATTCTTATTTACCCACCTGGATAACTACAGAAGGTAGATACATAATCTGACACTACTGAAATGCTATCCTACCTCAATATGATATATTTACTTAAGTGTTTTATTTTGTGGCTTACTAGCAGTGAGAGAATCTGATCTGAGCGTGTCTCAAGTGTCATCTATGAAGCCTGTAGAAATTTCAAATTATTTCAACTTCCTGGCTTTAATGATCAATCACTTATTCTGGTCAGCAATTCTATGATCTGAAAACAGAAACAAATGTGTCCATTTATTATTATGAAAGTTTTCCTCATTCATCCAGCACTCACAAATGCCTGAAACTGCATGGAAAAAAAAAATGAGACAGACAACGCACATTTATTTTCTCAGAGCCTCTTCAATTCAGGAGTAAAGAAATTATTTAATTTCAGCTAAGAGAAGTACTTACTCAGAAAAAGCAGAATTCAGTTAAGTGTAACACAAAGAAGCCCTCAAGGAAGGCTTCCCCGAATAATCTTAAGGCTGAGCCCTGAAGAACAGGTCAGATCTGCTGGCTAACTGTGTTCCAGGCAGACTGACATGCAATGGCACCAGAAGGAGGGTGAGCAGCTAACAAACACAGAGAAAAGGCCAGGACTGTCAGATGGTCCTAAACAAAGGAAGTGTCGCAGGGAGGTGAGGCTGAAGAGGCAGAGAAAATCCAGGTGATGTGGGACTTTACAGGCCAACTAAAAAGCCTGAATTTTATTCTAAAAGCAACAGAAAGCCAGAGAGGAATTCTGAACAGTAAATAGCAAGGTTAGACTTGTACTTTTTTTTTTTTAAATATCACTTAAAAAGTCAGAAAATAAGTAACAACAAAAACTTCTCAACTATAGAAAAAGGGATTTTTTAAACAAAAAACACAAATCATAAAGGAACAGACTCATGATTTTGACATCAAAAATTAAGATTTTATATCCCAAAAGAGAATACCAGAATGAGCAGTAAGTACAGTTTTATACTTATTTTTCTTGATAAATTTCCTGGCTGCACTGTAAAGAAAGATGATGAGATGATCTCCAACGTCTTCTGTAATATAAAAGTTGTATGACAGTTTCTTATTTTCTTTTCAAAACAATTCTTTAATTTATGAAATGTTTAAAATATACAGAAAATAATAAAAGTTCATATCCACTTATCTACCCGAATTAGTAATTAAGGAAATGCAAATAAAACGAGGTATCATTTCAAGTCCATCAAATTAGCAAAAATTTTTATACCTGACAATCCCAAGTAGGGGCTAGGATGCTGAGAAAAAAATATCTACATACTGCTGATAAAGTACATGTTGAAATACAATTTTAGAGAAAAACTTAGCAGTACCTAGTCAAGTTAAGGATATTCAAAATCTATTCGTGAGCAATTTCACATCTATGAATTTTTCCAAAGAAACACCTGTACAAAGAAATGTGTAAAAATGATCACTGCAGCACTATTTATAATAGCAAAAAAAGAAATCTCAAAATATTCATCAACAATGGGACATGGATATTGTACATATCCATACAACAGTGTACCACACAGCAGATAAACTGAATAACCTTGAGCTACATGAATCAACATACTATTTCACAAGACTTAAAAAAAACAAGCTGATGAAAGATATGTACAACACCATTTTGTAAAACTTTTAAACAGAAAGCCTACATCATATATATATCTCTTATGGATACATAGACACATGTACAGTAAAAGTATAAGCAAGGATATGAAAAACACTCAAGAATCTCAGGACAGTTACAATCTTAGAAAAAGAGAGAGAAGGATCTGGGGGCATGAAGTTACCACAGCGAATATGCAAGCCTGTACTGTTTCCCACAGGATCGAAACGGGCGTAACTTAAAGAGTGCTGAGTGGTGGGGATAAGTGAGTATTTATTATATTTACTGTCTACTTTATTTTACAATTAAAACATATACATGCTATTTTAAAAAGCAAAACGTGAACACAGAACATCCAAGCTGAAAATTACCTTGGAGATCATCTAATCCAACCTTACTTTATAAAAAAGCTAAGGCAAGATTTCAGAAAAAGAACAAAAACACATACTAGGTGTCTAACCCAGCACCCAGGGGCATGAGGCCTCGATCATTTAAGAGAGAACCTTGATAGGCTCTGGGGATCGGCCCCAAGTTCTCAGAATCTGCCGTCAGCTAGAAATATGGAGCACACACACGCCCCTCCTAGGACTGACTTGCCAAATTCAGTACAGACACACAGTGGAAGGGGGGCTGTAGTAGGTCTTTGGCTCACTGTCCAGGCTAACTCCTAGTCCTGTCTCTACTTGAGAAGCAGTTCATTCATCCAACTCTTACAAATACCTGATATTGCAAAAAAAGAGAAAAGAAAAAAAATGAGACGCACAGCAAATATCTATTACCATCCTCAGAGAATCCTCAATCCAGGAGTAAATAAATTAATTTCAGTTCAGATAAGATCTCTGTTCCCCAGGTGAGGTCCATCTATTTTTAGTTCACCCCTCCCTACCTTCTATCCAACTGTGAATACAAGAGAGGAATTTTCGGGGGTGGGGGAGTGGATTAATTCCCTACTGAGTTAAATGGGACCACAGATTTTAGTTTCCATTTTGAAGGTGACTTCAAATATTGTACACTGAGCAATAATTAAGTTTAAAGAAGTATATATGATTTAAAATGCAGAAGACTAGTTTTATGTATAAAGGACTAAAGTTAGCTTGGTTTTTCTAATGTATTACAGTAAGTGTTCTCATTTCAGCCTTTAAGAGGCACGCCCACTCCACCACACACAGGGCATCCCTGCAGTAGCTGCCAAATTTCATCCACTTAATTTCCCATTTCCCCCCTTAAACATGTTTCATATGTGCCCCAGTCTGTTTGGGCTGCTGTAACAAAATACCAAATGAAAGGCTTACAAACAGCATACATTTATTTCTCACAGTCCTGGAGGGAGGAAGTCCAAGATCAAGGTACCAGCAGGTGTGTTCAGGGAGGACCCGCCTCCTGGTTCTAGAGAGCTGTCTTCTTCTGGGTCCTCACATGGCAAGAGGCAAGGGAGCTCTCTGGCATTAATTCATGAGGGCTCTATGCTCAGGACCTGATCACCTCCCAATACCACCACAATGGGGCTTAGGATTTCAACATACGAATTGTGGGGGGACATAAACATTCAGTCTACAGCAATATGTTATAGATACAGCAAAATGTAAGAAATTAAATATGAATGAAACAACTTAAGTAATTAGGAAACTGTTCATTTCTAAGAAACTCTAAATTTCAATTACTTAAACAACATAGTTTCTATCACCAACATGGAATATGACACATTAGCTCACTTCAGAAAACTAGAAAACTGTTACCCAATCTTTGTGTGCAATGAGATTTATCAAGGAGTTAGTTTACATGTCACATACAATAGGTGCTCAAAAGACACGTATTTTTTAAATCCCCTAAACAAAAACTTTAAGTGGTAAATATTCACTGCCCTTATTTATGGCGCACTGTAAGGTTATACACACAAAGGTACAATAAACAGAATTCCTAAGTGAAAAGTGCTAAGATAACTAATGAGCTGGAAGGAACCCGCACTTCTAGGGCCTGTTAGCTTGGTGCAGAGACCACTGCCGGGCACATCCTCCCTTCCCTCCCACAGAAGCAGATCATGCTTTACCCCTGATAAGAGAGGAGCGCAGCCCTGGGATCTACAGTGCTAAACATGCCATCTAGGAAGAAAAAAACAAAACAAAACAAAACATCAGTTTGAGAAAGGAATCAAAAGAATAGCGAAATGTATCCATGCTCAACAGTCCTGGCATGGATGTTACACTGCTCTCGGTGCTGTCTGTATATTTAATTTGAGGGGGAATTTGGAATTTATTCCACATCATGAAGAACACAAAAATACTGCGTCAGCATGGTGGCTACAGCCCACGGGGCATTCGGAGACAAGTGCCTCACATTCAGGATGAAGGCTGCAGGGCAGAGGTCTCCTAGAAGCATGAGTGAAGTGGACAAGTCACTCCTTTGGGTCCACAGAGACAGCAGTCACGTGTGGAAGTGCAGCCCCGGGAGTGTCGTCATTCAGCCCTCAGCTCTTGCATCTGTGTGTAGCACTGCCCAGCTCAGATGTGCAAAGAAACACTTTGGATTACTCAAGTACACACAGTGGACAAGAGAGCTTCAAGGTGCGTAACGCAAAGACACAGGCCAAAAAAAAAAAGGCCTGTTTTATTTGTCACATTAAGGATTCTGTGCTGGACTAACCTTGATTGAGCCAGAAGGGTACACACTGAACTGTTTCAAGCCACCAACCACATCAGACCCACACTGGCCAGTCAAGAGCATCATCTCAGGAAGATTTATCCTCCTTGTAGAGTAAGTGTCAGGGCTCTACGCTACCTCCACGCTTTCATTTGCAGCACAGATGCTGGCTTTAATCAATAAAGCCTTATGTAGCATCCTCTTCTATGATCTACACAGAATGTCTCATATGCAATTTCAGCAGACTGCCAGAATTGGGACTTCTGAAATAATCTTATTTTGTAGATGCTACATCTCCAAATACTCTTTTCCCTTCAGGTCAACCTTATGATTCACTTGCCGTTTATCAAATTAACAGAAGTCAAATGGAAAGCAAATCACAGAAGGGATTTGACTGTGGATTAATAACAGGAAATAATACATCACTAACTATTAAGATCCATGGTTTATTTCAAATGTGGTTACCAAATTTAAAATAAATTCACATACTAAGTATTTTCCAAAACACTCTTCTGTGAAAGGGTTAAAAATGTTCATGGAAGCATGAAAAATACCAAGGTTCCAATCACCTGTCTACCATTACCCGACTTGTTTTCTTGGGAAAGTCACTAAATCAGTATTAATCCTTTTTTTTTTTTTTTTTTTCACGAATGATCACATTTCAGAAACAGACAAAGCAAGTAACACCTTCGTCTGACAGCAGGAACAGAACAAAGGCTTCGGAAGCTAAATGACCTACTCATGACCAGCCAGAAGCTAAAGGAGGAAGGATGGACTCACGATCTCCTGACACCGAGGTCAGAGCCTCTTCCTCCACATCAATGGTTCTCGGTGGCTTTTGTTCATTGAACCTGTTGAGATTCTGAAGCACTTAAAATTGTATATATAATCTGAGGGAGTTCACAAGCACAAGGCTTAGAATCAAACAATAATAACTGTCAGCTAAATCTCATGTGCAAATAGCAGTATTCAAAAAAAAAATGTACTAGCCTTATTTCACTCTCAGATAGGCCTTACACTTAATAATCTCCTTGATTACTATCAACAGTGGTATTTCACTTAAGAGACAGCTTAGAATAAAGTACCACAGGTGACACTTCTAAGATTAAATGAAAATGAGAGCTGGCAAAGAAATTTACTATGTATTTATTAGTAAGTAATCGCATTTAAAAGTCATTTATAGAGTATCTTTAATTATTTCAAACATCTCATGTCTTGGACATAGGATCCAACTCAATAGGTTAACACTATTTCTACTTACTGTAATTTTACTTTATTGCCTTTATTAGAAAAGAAAGCCCTATTTCCTGCACTGTCAGTCAGAAAAGGTCCACTGATGGCATCTTGTGAAGGGTATTGTGTATCAACACTGTACACTCCTGTACCTCCAAAAATCTAGGTGGCCAGTTATAAAGCAAAGCAACTAGTCCTCCCAACAGGTAGAGCAGGACATGCACACTGGATGCAGAGTTCTGAACTGGAGCCCAGAGAGACTGGTCTGGCTCTGCCACCTGGGTCATATTAAGAACCCCACTTTAAAGCTCTGCACTTCAAATTTCCACGTGTGGACAATGAATGGAGTAACAGACCTCAAGGATAGTCCTACTCAGGTTTAAAATTTCTATTAAATCTATAACCAGAAGACAGAATGAGAGTCACTTCAGAAAAGTATCAGAGTATTTACAGGCAACTGTCAAATTTACTTTTAATTTTACACACGCACTAACACACTATGTGCCCAACAATGGGTGGTGGATTAGAACCAAGACACTATTAAGATACAAGATACAAAGTATCTGGCATGTGTCAGACCTCTGTATAAAGAAAGGCATGAAACAATGTTACAGAACAGCAGCTGTGCTAGGAGGTGTTGAGTCCACAGAAGTGCCCTACCTAAGATGAGAAGGGCAGGGGGCTGAGGCTCCATTATGTGACAGGGCTTCACAAAACATGGTGTCATAGAGACAAAGTCGTCAGACTACAGAGAGCTCTGATTCTTGTCTTGCAGCAACCACGGTATGTACCTAAAAAGCGTTACTTGATATTACTGATCTGCTGGTCACTAATTCATCTGCACTCATGTAAAAACCTCTCCTGTGAACACCAGGTTTCTTTGCCCTTAAAGATTAAGTTCACAGTTGGTGAGAAAGAAGACAAACAACGTGAAGGATAATGGGCCGGATCCACTGTGTATAAGGTGCTCTGAGATCATTTAGAAAACTGGGCAGGAAGGCTTCAGAGGACAATGCTCAGGTACCTCTGTGTTTGGCATTTTACACTTTATCCTCACAACACAGAAGTGGTTTCATCGTCCCATGTTACAGATGGCAGAATTACAGCTCACCAAGATGAAGTAGCTTGTCAAAGGTCAGACAACTAGAGTAAGCCAGAATTAAAAGCAAGATCTAATTCCAAAGCTACCTGCACTGTACACACCACAACATCTTTCATTTGTGCATTTCTTCTTTACATCTGCAGCAGGGGGACTACCAAAATCAGCCAAGAACTCTGTTGTCCTGAATCATCCCATCTGTCACAATGATGACACAAGCAGCTAACGCTTTGCCCGAGTATTTCACTTAAAAAATCACTTGTGAAAATTTGTCTTTACTCATAAAAATCAATACACTCATCTTAACAGCTTCACATGTACTTAATGTAATGTTTCTACATTTTAACCTCTACAAGTATAGGTCTAAACAAGTATGCAACATGACTAAAGAACATAACCAGTAGTTATTTTACAGACAGACATCTGTGAACATTATTTCAAGGGCTTAGGCTAAGAAATTTACGTATGATCCATAGTTCTGGAGTATTCCACTGACTGACCTGCATATTGAGAGAAACAGCAAATTATTCCAGATTTTTTTGAGGGGACAGAGGATTTGGGGGGGGAAGTGGAGAGATGATGGGTCATTCAGAAATTATCTAAAGTTTAAGAAATACAACTGATTAAATGTCACATTTCAAAGAAACTGTAAGTACTCAATAAATCTTGTTAAATGGACTGGACAAGAGGGATGAGAATCTGTTTTTCTCATACTTCTAACTATTAATAGTAAGTACCCCTACTAAAGAAGATATTTTTTAAAGCCAATTTTTAAAGGTATACAATTGGACATAAAAGCCTTTTACAAAACCTCTGAAAAGGAATCAAAACACTGTAATCTGTATCACTGTATAAAGTGAAACATCCAGAGGATGTGTACATACTACCTAGCTCACTAACGCTACTTAGTAAATATTGACACAGCAAGACTTTACTAGTTTACACAGTAATTTCATACAGAGTCATTGTTTCCTAAGTCTATTTCTTACTTTTGTCATGATTATTAGTTTCTTACAGGGCTCCCTGTCATCCTTTTGGTTTATCAGCACCATCTATTAACATTGTACTCTTTCATTAAAAATGTGGTAAGTAGCTCAGATTTACAAGCAGGGTCTAATTCTAAAGTTATTTCCACAGTATCCATGATAAAACTTTCTTTTAATCTCCCTAAATTCTCATTTACATGGTTTACAAAATAATCTAATTAGTAAGAGTACTTACCAATCAAGGTGTGGAGCAAACACTTCTCACTTTGCTTGTCCAATTCATTCCACAAAATTTACTGGGTACTCATTTCAAGCCTCTCCCCATCACCACCCCCAAAACAATTCTGGAATAATTTGCTGCTTCTGAACATCGCAAGCAACACAATGATTCGAAATTATGGACCACAGTCATATTTCTTCGTAATTGAGCGAAACTTTGAACTGTAAATATATACCATTAGTTACATTTTCAACAGCAGGCTAGTCACCTAATATGATCCCAAACACACGTTGTCGTGTTTCCATTCGGCAAGCCCATAGGACGTTTTAAAAAATTCAGAGACTAAATTACCTTTCAAGGATTCTAAACTTAATCAAACGTCTATATTAAAATTATTTTTTAACAAATTTATGGACTGAAGCATTTCCACATTCAATTCCGTCTCTATCAGTAAATACCTCTCGACCGCGACGAGGAAGAGTCCTTTTCATTTTCTCAACTGAAAACGGGGTGGGGGGGTGCAGGTTTGCAATGAACACAGTCGGCTGCAAACCCAATAGCTCACGTTTAATTCAGAATCCGGGGAGTCATCTGTGAACACAACCCCTGGCTTTCATTTATCATTCCATCTGCCCTCCCTCTTAACCAGTCACGCCCCAAACCCCAGCCCACCAAAGCACACGTCTAAAGATTTTTTTCACCAAGAAGGCCCCCACCGGGGAAACACGGAGAAAGAGCTGCCCCCGGCAGGAAAAGGCCAGCCCTCCGGAGCCTGGGGCCCCGGCTGGCTCTGCGAGCCCGGCTCCCCGCTCGCCCTCCCCCGGGCCTGCTCGCGTCCCCTCGGGCGACAAAACCCTCCCTCCCGCGGCGCACAGCCAGGACTGACAGTTACGGCGGCAGCAGTCACTGCGACCAGAGGCCTACTTCTGGCACTGGCCTGTCCGGACCACGCGCCCCCAATCATTCGCCCCGCAGGGGTGGGGGCGTCCCTAACCCCGCCGGAGCCGACCCCGAAGGGTGGCTTGGGCGACACAGGGAACGAAGGGAGGCGCCGCCCGGCCTTCCCAGCCCAGGGCCCGTCTTCGGCCACACTGACCTGTGGTCGCGCCCGCGCCTGGGCTGCGGCCCTCGCAACAGCGGCCGCCTCACTGGTCGTCGTCGCCCTCGCCCGCCGCCTCCGCCCGCCACCACCTCGTTCCCTTTCGCTGCCGCCACCGCAGGGGCTCATGCGGGACCCGCGCTTCCTTCTCCGGAGACCAAGGCCGGGAGAGGGGGCGCCGGGGCCGCAGAAAACCCCGACCGCGTCGCCAGCCGCAGCTCCGAAGCTGCCGGTCCACACCGGGGGGCTGCGGGCCCGCCTGTTCAGGACTAGGCTGCGAGCTGCTCCGAGCGCGGCCCCGAGGAGCCGAGGGAGGCGCCGCAGCCCGCGGCCGTGAGCGCCGGGTCGGCAGAGGTGACGCGCAAGCCGGCGGCGGCGGGGTGCGCGAGCGAGAGGACCGCGGTGCGTCGAGGTTCTCTGTCTGAAGGGGATTCCGGCTCTGTCGTCTCCTGCAGTCACCCCGAGCCCAGCGCCACCATCTTGGGAAAAACGCGGATCTCGCGGCCGCGGCGCAAGCCGGGAGGACTGGCGGGGCGGGCCGAGTATCCCGGCAGGCAGCGCGCGCCGCCCGGCCAGGCGAGGGCTCCGGGCCGGGACGCAGGGACGCGGGGCGGGGCCGGGACTCAAGCGGGAGACGCAGCGCTACGCCCCGCCTCTCCACGCGGGCTCCGCCCCCCCCCACCCGCTGGCCGTCGTCGCCGGCGCAGGGGGCGTTGGGAAGGGGAAGTGGCTCGCGGTTCCTCAGCGTCCCACCAGGATCCGTCGCCATCTTGTGACTGGGCAGAGGGGGCGATGGCTCCTTTGAGCCATTGCTGTCTGATCCCCGAAAGAAGGGAGTACACTCCGAAAACACTCTGGAGCCCCCATGAGCGTTGGCGAGCCCCCTGGTCCACCCAACCGAGGAACGTGTATCAGCTTGGAACCTCCCGATTTTGTTGGGGAACGAGTCGGCACCGAAAGTACGCCCTGGGGTCCTCGAAGGCCCTCAGCCCCGCGGCGAGGCGGACGCCTCCGGTTCTAGGTTTCCGACCCCAACCCCTTTCCTCCCCAAGCTGGCTTTGTAAACACTGCAGACGTAGCCCCAGAGTGCGGGCACGCTGTCAGGGAACCAAGGTCATCTGCTCAGGCTCCTGCCAAGACACGATGTGTCACTAGTTTACAAGAAGGTAAAAGCCCATCTCCTGTAGTTCTGACATTCGGTAAGTTGCAGATAAAGAGAAAGTGGCCTCCTGGTTAGAAGCTCACACCCGTATACACCCATTTAAAGCCATGCTTCTTCATATTTAGTAGCAAAGTCACCATTTTATTTAAAAGGCTTTTTTTTAATGGCTCTGCCACTCTTACTAGCAAAGCTATAACCGAATCACTAACAGTTCTCTCTTAACAGCTTGCAACTGATGATGAGCCCATAAAATACTGTATGACCTCTCATTCATTGGGTATTCAAGCTTTTTATATAAACAATCACAGATGCCAATGTAGTTAGCTGTCATTCTGAGAGCATCTTTTCTATATAGTCTCAAACATATATATATATATCTTGCTTCCCAACAATAGCCAACTGTAAAAAACTTAACTATAAAAATAAGCTAGAGGAATTTAAATTATTCTAGGACCAGTGATGATAAATGACAGTATTAAATCATGTCCAATTTTAACTCGGTTCCTTACTCTTTTTTCATTTCCCCCATTACAGATCTCATTTGGAAACTATTTGCCGTTATACTTTATGGAAGAGACTAGTTTAAATCATTCTTTTAAGGATTTATCTTTACATGTCATCAGAATAGGCAAATGAGAATGAAAATCTTTAAAGACTTTGTTAGAGTAATTACAGCAAAATGTCACTACAATATCTCACATGTGAAGATACTTTGAGCTATTCTACTTCCTCTTAAGTAAAAACTGAATCAAATGTAATTTCATACATTTGATTAAAATTGTATAAAATTGGTGCTATATCAAAATGTGGCAGAAATGCCTGAATTCCAAAAAAAAAAAAAAAAAAGACTGAAAAGAAGTAAATCTGCTCTTAGTTAAATGTGGGAATGACTATCCACTTCTTTTGTAAGATCAAGAAATCTCCCTCTTGGAATGTGGAGAAATTACCCACAGCCCTTTTAGTTCATTAATATTAAATAGATATTCTTATATGTGACACTTGTGTCACACTTGATTCAAGAACCCACTATATCTCTGCCTTAGTCATTTTCAAATTTTGAAATGTTTACTGGTAAAAATATTCAGTACGAATATTGTCAAGTATCCTTAGAATACTAATAGTACCTCACTATGTGTGTGTGTGTGTGTGTGTGTGTGTGTGTGTGTGTACATATATAAAATCAGTTCTTATGAATCAATTTTTTTTTCTCCCAAATTAGACCCATATTCTTCTTCAGGTGTGTTTTGCAGAAAAAAAAAAAAACTCGGCATCTACTAAGTAAGTAGTAAACGTTTTGGACTATTCCAGTTAAAATGAAACCCAGCTATTTCTAATAGTTTTCTCATTTCAGGTACTAAGTGAAAGCTGTTTAGTTTAGTTTTTGTTTTTTGTTTTTTTTTTTAACCTAATGCATTGATTCCTTGAACAAATTTTGAACTTCTGCTCTTAACCCAGAACTGTGCTTGGCTTTGGGAAACAATAAAAGATTATTGCTATTACTACCTTCAATTCACAGTCCTGGAGGAAGTAAAACCAGAAACTTTTTCAGAGTAACCCAACACTTCAGTGGTTATGGGAGTACTTACTAATGCATATTTTCTAATACTCAGTTGCACACTGACTACTAACTGACCCCTAATACGCATTCTTCTTTTCATCCATAATAATGGAATATCTAGCCAGACACGATTGCCTATGATAAACTCCAGCTGTGGCCCTATCAGTGGGACATAAGCAGAAATGATGTGTTCAGCTTCCAGATGATACCGTATAAAAAAAGGACAGCCCCATTTGCCTTGGTCCCTTTCTGACGATTGGCACGTGGGCGGGGGTTGTGAGCTATGAGGGAAGGATCACAGAGCAGCAGGTGGGCCCCTGAGGACTTGGTGGGTCCAAGCCCATGTAGCAGCTGTGATGTGAGAGCAGCTACTAACTGCTCTAATCTCCATGGGTATTCTCGATCCCTCTTACTGTAGCTGACCTCCTATCCTAACATCCCAGCAAAGAAACCGAGGAGGCAGTTGGATGCGGGCCTGGAGAATCAAACCAACTCACCGTTTGGTCCTTGACCCAGATGGCTGCTGTCTGTGTCATCCTCAGTCATAACAGAGTCACTCCCTCACTCTCCTGGCAACTGGGAGGCAAAGTCAGAGATTCCTTCTAGAATTCGTTTTAGAATTAGCATAGCACCCTGGTTAGGAGCAAAGGCATCTTGCCAGGCAAAAATCACAAGCCCCTATCCGATTTAGTTTTCTCCGTGTAAAGTGGAGCCGTTGTGAGGATTAAAAGTTCAGATACATAAAGCCCTTAGAACAAAGCTGGGTACAGAATCCAAGCTCAGTAAAGGTGAGCTTTTCATACCATGCAAATCCCAGTTCTGCCACTTACCAGATCATAGAACCTTCCATTAAGCCTTCCGTTAATCTCTCAGTTTCCTCATCAGAGAAGTGGGAAAGGTAATAGTCCTGACCTCACAGGGCTACTGTAAGCCTCACTGATCCATTCAATGTGTATTTATTGAATAGATTGAGGTGCCAGCACTGTCCTGGGTGCCAAAGAGCCTGTCCTCATGGAGTTCAGGATCGAGTGGAGAAAGAGCAATGTGTGTCCGAGTGTGTTAAGTGTTAATGGAGAAATATAAATCGAGGTGACGAGAATAGAGAAGAATGCTACAGGAATCAGCACGCAGGTGGCAAGAGACGGTCTCATGGAAAAGATGGTATTTGAAGCAGAGGCTTAGCGGAAGCGAGGGGATGAGCTGTGGGACTACAGGGGAAGAACGTTCTAGGCAGAGAGGGCCCCGAGGCTGAAAGATGCCCAGAGCCACTTAGAAGGACCTGGGAAGGTACCATGGCTGGAGCAGTGACCGGAGGAGTGGCATCACACTCTGGGAAGTCAGGGCAATCTGCAGCCGGGCGGGCTTTGCACCTCAGGCTTGGGGTCTGAGTGTTTGACTGAGGGGGGTGGGAAAACCCTGGAAGGGTCGGGAGCATCATGGCAGATCTGGCCACTGAATGTGTTCAGTGCCTGATGTACGGGAAGTGGTCAGTGAAGGGCGACAGGCAGCATTATTCTCGTTAGTTGCTATTGTCCTGTTAGGACAGCCATCTCCTTCTGCACAATCCCACTGCTGCTACCTCAGTGTAGAACCTCTGTGTTTCCTCCTAGAACTAGAATGTGAGCTCCAAGTGGCAGGGTTGTATCATCTTACTCATTATTGTACCCCCAGCAGCCCACAAAGAGCTGTTCCGTATCGCAGTCCTTACCCACTGAATCTCCTGCTCGGGGACTGTGTTTAAAGAAACGTGGTCTCCATGCTGCCTTGCTGGAGTCTATTGTGGCTCTTCATAGCTTTCTGGGTGTTGTCCAGACTCCAAGAACAAGGCCCCTGGACGTGGCCCTGCCTGCTGTCCCACTCCATCTCCGTCCATTCCCCATGTGTCATCAGGATCCCATTGCATGCTGGTCCTGCCTGTAGACAGTTCCAGTCCCTCCTCTGACCAGCCTCTCTGATCCCTGGGGGGCTACGCCATTGTGGGCCTCTGTGCCACTTCCATTATGTCAGTTCCACACCCTGTGGGCATTTGTGCTGGGTTTACGCTGCTGTCACCCTTAAACTCCTTGACTAAGGAGAGGGCCTTTGATTGTTTGTGTCCCCAGTACCTATGTCGGTCGCTAAAACCTGGTAAAAGAGTGTGTCTTCGGTGCTTTAACTTTTCAGCTCTGTCAGGCAGAGGGACCTGCTTACACAGTTCAATGGGGACAGGAGAATCAGGCAAATGAATTTCCTGTAAGAAACTTTATTGTTGTGAGCGCCAGTAACTAACTAGGCAACAACGTATAAGACGTTAGTATTCTGATGTGTAAAATTAAGACTGAACAAGATGACCTATGGCATCCTCTTAAATCTCTGACTTACTTAACCACCGATTCTCACTAATTGCTCCTATATGCAAGACTGTGGAAGAAGTCATTCGAGTCACTCAGTCCAAAACCTGGAGGTCCTATCAAATTCTGCTTGGACCATGGTCATTTTGGTCTCGCTTACCCTGCCTGCACCCTGCTGGAGAGGGGGTGGCAGAGAGGAGTTCAGGGAACACCAGCGGCTGCTGCTAATCTGAGCTGTTCTGAATAAGATGGTTCCACGCATTTTATTCAGCCCTGAGAAATGTCGCCTTCTGACAAGAGCATCCCGGGAGTTCTTTGAAATCATCACACTGCACTCGTGTGTCTAACGCCATTTTCAATATGTATCGTCTTGATTCTAATAGAAATTCTAACAAAATAAAAAATTTAAATCTAAGCAAGTGCACTGGTTAAATTAAATCTTGGTTATTAAAGATGGTGCAAACAACTCCGTTTGCTGTCTTTTCTTTTTAGATAGCTCAATTAAAGACAACATCCAACTAGGGAAGAATTATGAAAAGAGTTTATAGTTGATAAGCAATATTGTATTTTTTTTATTCTTGCTTGACACTAACAATACAAAATTACCAAAATGACAAAATTTACTATTTGGCTCCTTTTGAGAATGCTTCAAACAATTTTATACCGGAAGCTTGCCTTTTAAAAAATGTTCAGGTTTTTTCTTTTTTGGGTTTTTTTTTTGTAACAGTAAACTATCATTATACGAGAAAGACCAAGGGTTCTTCAGATAGTAATGTAGATATTATTCATGACAAAAAATATTTTATATTGCTTTTTCTTTTAGTTTCAGCTCAACAGGGTACTGATTGCTTCTGTATTTCAGTACTTAACACAAAGTTCCTGAAATGGCAGTTTATTTCCACAAATTGCATGCATGTGTGTGTCTTGTTTCCGCTGCTTTCCCAGAAAACAGAGATAAATTTTTTTGAATTTCAAAAATATGTTTCACTGGAATGCCTTTTAACCATACAGTCATCCCTTTTATTCCTTGCTTCCTAGCAGATTACTCCAGAATGATGCTCTCCAGTTGTTACCCCAACAGGATGTTCCTCTTCTGTATGGTGCAGTTCAAAACGGGACTCCACGAGCCTCCGCCAGCCTCCTCTGCCACCACCACCCCTTCCAGCAGCCAGTCCGCGGTATGTGACTAGGGGCCAGTTCGTGTCCCCTTTTAAGCCTCAACGTCTTTATCTGTAAAAGGGACGATATTGTGACGATTAAGGAGACCATGTTTTGCTAAGGACTTAACTCCATGCCTAGCACATAAGTGCTGGGTAAATGCTGATGAATTATTGGGTGAATGGATGAAACTGTCTTAATTTGGGGTTCCCCCAGAAACAAATCTTGAGACAATGATTTGAGTGCAAGGAGTTTGTGTGGGAGGTGATCCAGAAACAGGGCCGGGAAGTAAGGGAGTGAGTTAGGGGACAGAGATAATCAGCAGAGGGTGCCTGGCCATCACATGTCAACCGTGGGGAACTAGTGACTAATTCTGCTGAGGGACTCTGGGAGCCAGGTATGACACTCTTGTCACAGTCATGCTGCGGAAGGACAGAGCGCATTTACTCGCTGATTGTCCCATGCCGACGACTCATGCTGCTGGCTTGTATGGCAGTGCATGGCAGCAGCTACTGCTGGCACTTGGGATGAGGACTGGTACACAACACTGGTGAGACCCAGGTCATCACAGCATCTGCTACATGAGGAACAGAGGTTCTCCAGGCTTGCTTTTCCTCAATTCTTATGATCTTCAATAGCTGACTATTCTTCCACTAGACAGTAGGATTCATTAACACAAAATATGTTCCATTTTTCTTATTTTTCAGTTAATACAAGCTCGCTACTGGAGAATATCATGAGAATGGATGAGATTTTGGGTTCTTGACGTCTTTGGGAGAAGTGCTCTAGACTCAGCCCTGTTTGTTGCACTAACGGGCCCAGCGTGCACATACGCACATTAACGGTGCCAAGAGCATGCCAAAATGTCATTCTGGTCACTCAGCTTAGTCATACATTATAAATTCTCCTCCACTTTCCTCAGTAAAGCTGCTGGGAGCGAAGTAGCAGAACTGGCAGTGATCCTGAACTGTTCCCACCTGTAAGATTTCCCTGGGGGCTTGGTTGACATCCAGCTTCCCAGGCCCCACTCGGTGTCCGGATCAGCAGGTCTCCGGCAGGGCCCAGGAAACTGCACTTTTAACAGGCACCCGGAGTGGGACTTAGACCTCGCTGTGCAGAGTTGTCAGGGAGCAGTGTCAAGGAGATTCTAGGGGCACGACTGCAGAAGTGAAGAAAAAAGGCAAAAAAATGTGGAGCAATCACAAGGAAACCCAATGTAGTTCTTGCTGGGGACCATAGTAAAGGTCTAAACGGGGGAAGTGGTGGGTATCCAGGTCTCCCTGCCTCCCACACCAGGGCTGAGGCCCAGTGGTATCTTCCCTTCCACAGTGCCTGAAAGATCGGCTAAAACACCTAAGGTACATGCATCTACACAAAAATAAGGAATCACAAGTCTTTCTAAACTATAAACAGCACGCTCACTTGTAGATTGTTTCAGAAGTAGAAACAGTAGAAGAGGACACCTAAGTTATCCCAATCCATACACTAAATGGGACAAAAGAGAAAAATAGCAATATAAAACAAGCACAATAAAAGCCTGAAAGAACTAAGCAAAATTATGATGTATCAAAAATAATACTTAGCTAAAGAATACATTCATTAGGGTGAGGACCAGAATGGATGTGTCTGAGGAGTGAATTAATAAATTAGAAGACAGACTGAGGAAATCTCTTGGAAGAAAAATCCCCCGGGAGTTCCCTGGTGGTGAAGTGGCTTAAGGCTTCCACGCTGGCGCCGTCAATGCTGCGGCCTGGGTTCGATTCACAGCCAGGGAACTACCCACATACCAAAAGAAAAATCCCCCCCAAAATATTATTTTAAATAGGGAGGAAATTAGCAGTGCTAATATCCAGACAACAGCAGTCTCACAAAGAAAAAATGTAAATGGAGATGAGGAGATATTTGAAGAAATAATGGAGATAACATGTCCCCAAATAAGATGAAAGGCCCCTGTTTCAAAGGCCTTAGAGAGACCCCTCAGATAAGGCAAGGAAAAGCTCACATCCAGACACATCACAGTAAAACTTAAGACACCAGAGAGACTGAACAAATCTCAAAGAAGCCCAAGAATCAGATTGACATCAGATGTTTTTCTCACTAACAACTCTAGATGCAGTAGGATGATGAAGTAGGGTTTTCGATACATTAAATGGAAAAAAGGTAGAATCTAGAATTTTATATCCAAACAATCATTCAAATTCAGAGACATGATTGGATGTTCTCCGGCACAGAAGTTCTCAGAAGGCTTGCCAAACAGTGGTCTGCATTGGAAACAGGGTGAAATGTTTACATAAGTGAAGAGAAAAATCTAGGAGATGCTACAAGAGATATTTGAGGGAATAAGAGATTTCATACCTTGGTAAAATTTACTGTCTTTAAAAAAGAAAAAATATTCAAACTACGTGAATTTTAAATCTAAGTATTACCAACCTAAGGAGTGAGGAATCTGAAATACTTGAGAGTGTGCTAAAATTCTTTCTTTTGAGGGGGTGCAGGAGATGTAGACATCAATAACTCTCCAAAAAAGACATTAAACTGATGGGAAAAGTGGGCGAGAACTAAAATAATAAACTAAGAATGTAAAAACGGATTTTCTTAAATTTGATTCCCCAAAAGCATGCTGAGATGAGAATTCTTATAAAGGTGTTTTATTAAGAAAATGGTCCCAGGGTCCACAGGTAATGGAGTGGGTAAAATATTATAGGACACGGGAGAGAAGGCACGACCTCAGGAACATGCAGTGTGACCCTGCAGAGCAGCTGTGGGGCATGTGTTCTGTCTCTCGTACCCCACGCCCACCAGTCATTACTGAAGGCACTTCCCAGAGCACCCCCAGAGAGCGTGGCAACAGCGTGAGATTGACAAACTTGTTTTAAACAGCAGTAAGTGCTGTTGGAAGCAAAGGATGCAGTGATGATGGGGGCTGAACAAAGAGAGTTTAGAAGGATCCACATGGATCTGGGCAGAAGACAACACTGCCACACAGTCCAAGTATATCAGTAATGCCAATAAATGTAAACGAAATAAACCTACCGAGAAAAAAACAACGGATGTGCAAAAGTGGAAAGGAAAAGTATAAGAGGGAAAAAGATGTCAAATACCAATTTTTTATCATTGCATAGTGATCCTCTCCAACTCCACTCATACAGTCTTAAATCCAGTTCTTTCTTATATTATTAGATAGGAAAGCTCACTAGAAAGTCAAAAAATTCCAATACACCAAGTCAATATCCCAATTTTAAACATGTATGCACCTGCTAAAACAACTTCAAAATATTTTAAGCTGATGACTCCATCATGTAGAATAACAAGTAAAACGGTTAAGTTGAAAGGCAGGTTTCAGTAGCATGCATATAATTATGGAGGAACAGGCATGGCGTGTTTAGAGCAGAATGTCTCCTGTTAGTCAAGGTATTTAAATTAGTAAAGCTATTGTAAAGAGGGTGGAATGTCCCTGGGAAAAATGGTATCTAGCTCCCGAATGGTTGGATATTAAATTTGTTTCCTATTTCATGATATGAAATTGTTTCCTATGTTGAAGGAGACCAGGGAAGCTGTTCACAAAATATTAAAAGCTTTACACATAAATGATAGAATTACGAAACTCATTTTATATAAAACTACCACCAAACTCAAACTACAAAACCTCGTTTTTGTAAATCTATCTGGTATATGTATGTAAACTAATAACACTAGACATATTGACTAAATTATAGAAAAACAATAAAATACAAAACTTGATAACTTTTGAATGTTTCTAAATATTACAACTGATTAAAAAGTAGAATACTATAATTGTTAAAGAAATTGAAGCATGGTTAATAATATTCCCACAATAAAAAACACCAGGGTCAAAAGGTTTCACAGGTGACAAAGACATTATCATAAAGAAAAGATCTAGGCTCCTTTTATTTTTTAATATAGATGCAATAATCCAAAATAAAATATGAGTAAATCAAATCTAATAAGGTATAAAACAGGTTCTACACTATGACCAATTTGGGTTTATTCTTGATATGCAAGGATATAGCCTACTATCAGATCAATAAATACAGTCTACCACACTAACAGATAAAAAGAGAAAGCCATGCAATTACTTACTCTGTACCAAAAAAAATTGTTTGAATTTAACACTCATTTGTATTTAAAAACACAGTAGTAAACTAAAAAGAAAAAAATGTCCTTCAGCTGATAAAAGTATCTATTAAAAAATGTAAAAGACAGTATCCCACAGGGAATATTAAAAGCATTCCAAGTGTAACTGGGAAAGAGATAAGCATGTCCATCATGCCTGTGTCTATTCAGCATTGCTCTGGAGGGCCTTGCAGTGCACCGAGATAGGAAAAGTAACTGCTAGCATAAGGCCTGGGAGCAGGAAATAAAACTGTCATTGTTTGTAGGTGATATGATCACATACATAATCAGCCCAGAATAACCTAGGGACATTATTTGAAATAAGAAGATTACAATACGAATGTCGGGTGCATTTCCAGACACCAACAGCAAACAACTAGGAGACACAGAGAACATACACCTTTTACAATAGTGTCAAAGAACTTTAAGTACCTAGGAGTAGGTACTTATTGTTGTCAGTCACTACAATTTTGAAGTGGTTTATTATACAGGAAACCTGATTAATACACCTCTGAAAGGAAAATTGTAAAGCTCTACTGTGAGATAATTAAAGAAGGTCCAAGTAAATGAGATCATTCTTGAATAGGAGTTTTAATAGAATAATATTTCAGTGCATCCTAAATTGATATATAAATTGAAAGTAATTCCAACCAAAACCTCAACAAGGTTTTTTGTGAAATGTCTGAATCCTATATGGAAGAGATGTAAGAAATAAGGGAGGGAAGGATGGAAGTAAAGGAAACAATGGGATGTTAGTGAGCTCCAGGAAAAGTGGAATAAAGAAAATGTTAGAAGTTATTACAAGTCTTTTCACAACAAGAATAAGAGAAGACAATGAAAAACTCCAATGAAACAAAAATTGTAGAAAATCATGCCCTAAATAGGAAGTGACGTAACATGTAACAGATCTGGGACAGCTGGTGGAATGGAAAAAACTTGAATCCTTTTTACCTGATGTTAGGCCATTTCTTTCTTTTGGGAGGCCCAAGAGTTAGGATACTGAAACTTTACAGGTGGAAATGTCATCATAGCACATACTCAGTTCTGCAGTGAAACACACTTGCATAGTAATTATAGTCAATTCTGTCTAATTCTTAACCAATGCCAGTTATACTCTCTTTCTTCCTATCGGAATTCCAACTTTAATTAGGACAGTGTTGTGCAAAACTAAAAACAAAAACTACATTTCCCAGCCTTCCTTGCAACTACGGATACGGTACATCACTTGGCTTTGACCAAAGTATAAGCGGAAGTTGCTGGGTGGGACTTGTCTTTTACCTTCCACTTACCTTTCCATCTTCCCTTCCTTCTGTAACAGACTTTTCTCAAGACAAGATGCCAGTTGCAGCCTTTGGCCCCTTGCCAAATATCTGTTGCTTTATCCTTTTGTTTTGTACTATTATAGGGAAATATTTTCCTGAAGCATGTCACTAACACCTTGATAGTCGAGTCCTAACTACCCTCTCCCAGGTCTCACCTTCCTGGGACTTAGTTCTCCCTGTGACACGCCGAGACCTCCTCCAGTGCCTCGCTTGTCCTGGGCTGAGCTGTAACACAGGTCCCCCTCCATCCCAGCTGTCTTTTATCCCCTTGAAATGTAGACATACACCACTGTTCGCTGTTACACGTCCTTCTTTGGTCAGTTGTCTCTGCGTCAGGGATGGTATTCCTTTCAGGGTTCTGGCACTCACATTGACAAAGGTCTTCTCCTAGCCTGTGTCTCCTCTCAAATCTCTTGCCCATGTGCCAAGCCTGCATTTTCAGATGCGTGCTCCTATGAACGTCCAAACCCAGTCTTGTCATTTTTTTACCCCTAACCAGGTCCTCCCAGTGATGGAGACATTTGGGGTCAATGGATTGTTTTAAATGATCAGCATTCGGCATTAACCATGGCTTTTGGTTTTTGCAGCAGTTCTGTCAAGTGTGTGACAATCTCAGCCTCATCTTACCGATGAGGAAACTGACGCCTAAAGGAGTGACAGAAATTTTCCATCAAATCAGTTGCCAGGTTCTGCCCATTCTAACTCCCAAGCTTCCCACCTGTCCCTCCTTACTGCCCAATCGGAGCACACCCTGTGCCAGCTTGTTGTCAGCAGGACGGACCGCTGTCCCTCCTGCCCCAGCCCTCATGTGCGGGTACAAGCAGCTTCTGTAAAGTGGCTGTGCCCAACTCTTCTTCTTTCCACGGGTACATTTCTACCTGTGAACCCAAGGAATCTGTGCTTGTCCTTGAAGACTGTGCCAACCTACCTGGCCACCTGTGTGTCCGGTTGGGACCCACTGGGGCTCAGCATCCAGGCTGTTCAGCCCTTGTGTGGCTTGGTAGGACCTCACTACAGCCTCCTCTGACCTTGTGCCCAGCTCCAGCACCTGGGCTCCTGCCATGCTCTGATGATTAACACCCGCTCCAACCCTCCGTAGGAACTGTGTCCAGTCTAACTCTCAGCAGCTCTTTCAGGGACCAAAATTCTCTGCCATGCTGCCTCGTGCACCTGCCCAAACAGCTGCACGGGTACCTGCTTCCAACCTACCCATCACCGTTCGCCTGCTCTTGAGGGCTGGCCTTGACCTCCCATATGTGGGCCTGCTATGCCATCGCCTCTGCTTGATGTCTGACCCTCCAGGCTCATGCCCAGTCTCTCCCAGAAGCTCCCAAGCTGTGCCTACAGGGTGTTACTAGGCACTGGGTGTGGGATGGTGAAATAAATGTGGGAGACATCTGGTTACATTGAAGCCGTCTGCTGGAGATGAGACTGCTGAGTGTGAGAGGAAGCATATTTTACCCAACGGATGCGTGGGGCTTAAGAGAGTGACTGACGCAGGCGGGCACGAACCTGCTCCAGGTAAAATGACACCTGAGGGACGTAGAGTGAGGTGAACTTTGCCCCGTGTTTGGGAGTTTTCATCCTGTCACTGTGAGTTTTCCGTTTTGCTCTCTGTGATATTTAGACGTGTGTTCCATTTCCAAAGGTTGGGAGATTTTTCTCATATCCTTCTGGTATTGACTTTGTGTCATTTCTTTATGGTCAGAGAACACCCCTTGCATTTAATTCTTTGAATCTGTTGAGGTTTGTTTTCTGACCCAGGATATGTGCTGTCTTGGTAGGTGTTCCACAGGTGCTTGAAAAAAATGTACTTTGTCATTATTGTTGGTTGTGCTGTTATTATTGCTATGTTCTGGAGGTATCTATTAGGTCCTATTGTCGATGGTGTTGTTCAGGTCTTCTGTAGTCTTGATGATGTTCTATGTTAATTTTATTATGAGCATCTGCTGATCTCTTCCCTTGGTATTCCATTTCACTTGATCTTACTGTGTATAAAGTTGGTGTGGGGCTAGAGCTGCATTTAGAATTGACCGGAGGCTCTGAAACATGCTGATGCCTGGGCCACATGCCAGAGCAATGACATCAGAACCTCTAGGAGTGGGTTCTGGGCATCTGTCCTTGTCCTGAGCCCCTCCACGTCCTTCACTGTGCAACTAGAGTTAAGGATGGCTGAGTAGAGGCTCCATCACATGACCCAATGCAGGCCGCCCAGGTAGCGCACCTGGGTGGAGCCACGAGGTCAAATCCAATGTTTGGAGTGGCACGTCCAGTCTGTTGACCTGTCCCTGCACTGCCTGAGGCAGCAGCAGCAGCAGCAGCATTCACACAGGGCTGCTGAACCCCTGAAATGTGGTGAGTGAGGCTGAGGACCTGAGTTTATAATTTCATTTTAATTATTTTAAGTAACTTCAAGTTAAAGGGCTGCCTGTGACTAGGAGCTACTGTTCTCAATAAGCAGCTCTAGATTCATGTAATTTTACCAAAAAAGGAAGTATGTTTGCATCCAATTTTTTTAATGAGAGACGATTCCAAATGTAAATCTTCTCAATTGAGGTGCTCTTTTCATGTTGTGTAGTACATTTACCAGCAAAACACACGAATTGCTGTAATTTCTCTCCGTCAAGAAGTGAGACCTTAGGAAATAGTTCAAAATGCCTTTTGATTACAAAATTGCACGGATGGAATATATTTGAAAAAGGTGTTGCTAAGGAATACCACTTGCGTTGGAAAAATCACCTTCCATTCTCTTTCGAATACCTATGTTGTTATCTGCAGTTTTTAAAGCTCAGTCCTAATAATCCCCCAGGGATGCTGTTCATCTCTCCATTTAGTTAGGCTTCTACTGTCCAGGAACACCATTGTAACACTAAAAACATCCAGACCCAAAGGTGTGGACCCACCAGAAGCTCACAGTCAGCCCATGAGCTAGAACCCACTCAGGGCGACTTTTCAGTGTTTGCAGCAAGACGGGTGTGTTGACAAAAGAAACCAGCCCAGGAATGCTTCCCTGAGGCGTCAGCCTCAGGTCACGACCTCCAGCAGCCAGGATGGGCACACATGCTCAGTGCCAAATCCCCAGTGCACACATGAGGGAACAGGAAGACAGCCTAGTCTTTCTTCAGAAGCATTTACTCGTTCTCTGGTCACTTTTGAATACCAATTTTGAGTGATGGAACAGAACTAGAAAGAGAAGGGGAGTTTATCAAGAATAAGAGGTACAAGCCTTCAATTTTGCAAGATAAATAAATTCTGCAGACCCTCCCCATAACACAGTGCCCATAGCTAATGATACTATATTATATACTTAAAATTTGCTAAGAGAGTAGATCTTATTGCTGCTGTTAAAAAGTATACACATAATAATAATAAAGGGGAGGGCGGACACACTGGGAGGCGAAGGATGTCTTTATGGCCTTGATGAGGAGGAGGGTTTCACAAGCATCTACCGTATTTTGCTGTGTATAATGTGCACCTTTTTGGCCCAAATTTGTGAGGGAAAAATAAGGATGCACATTATACATGGGTAATACTAATTCTGTATCCATAGAAATGTTTTTAATTATTTTATTTATGCTTAGGAGTTAAAAGTGTAACTGTAGAGATCAATCACAATATCCATGTGCAAAATAATACCCTGGAATATGGTAATCAGCTTATTTTATATAAAAAAATTTTATATATAAAATTTCTTGTAACTTGTATCTGTTCTTGTGTTTTGTGATTATTTGTTACATAAAATTTCTTGTCAAAAAACAAATGTGAAAATTCCTTTATGATACAAAAAAACAAATACCTAAATATAAACAAATTTGAATTAAAAAATTAAAACAAAAGGTATTTTTCCCTGAACATTTGGGCCAAAAAAACATGGGTATGCATTATACATAGCAAATATGGTACAGGTAAGCCCTGCAAAACATAGCACTTCTATAACATGGTTTTGCGTTAACGCAGTTTGAGGATTGTGGGAAACCCTCGTACAACACAGCATTCTAGAACACGGTTTCACTCTCACACGGTTTGAGAATTAGAGAAATCCCTGAACAGCACAGAACATAATAAAGACTTTTAAGAGCAAAAAATATCTCATTTGAAATTAGGGAAATCCCCGAATAACAGAAAGAAGACATTATTTAATACATATTAGTATGTTATGCTTTTGGTGAAAATTGCTTTAATAAAGATATTTCTCTTAATTATAAAAATATAATAGTATGTTTTTTTTAATTTTTGGAACCTAACCCCCCTTTTTGTACTAGTTCTTTGTTTTGTAGAACATGGATTTGTATAACACAGCATTTTAAAGGAATCTAACAACTGTGTTATTTGGGGATTTCCTGTACTTACCCCAAAATTGCTGTGTTGTATACAATAAATAAATATGCACAGATCTTTACATGTCTATCACACCTCAAGGAGGTGATTTAAAAACAAAATGAAATTATAAAAAAGAAAAGAGGCTATAATAAAATTATTGTTTTGGTTCTTCCTAAACCATTTCTGTAAAACTGAAATAATAAAATATAGTAAGTACACCCTGTCAGCATGAGAACTAGATACAATTTTTCACATTTTGTTGCTCAACAGAAAACCATTCACAAATGGTTCATGTCCACTTGGCAGAAAATGTTGAAAAATCCTTAACGGACAATGAGGTATTCTTGCTTCCCACAGCTACTCTCAGCTCTGCAAACCCAGACCTTTCATCTTCACAGACCCATCTGAGTCCTGAGAAAATCCTAATCCAGGCGTGTCCAACCTGTGTCCCAGGACAGCTTTCAGTGGCTGAACACAAATTCTTAAAACATTATGAGATGTTTTTGTAACCTTTTTTTTTTTTTTTTTTTTTTTTTTTTTTTTTTTTTTTTTTTTTTTTTTTTTTTTTTTTTTTTTTTTTTTTTTTTTTTTTTTTTTTTTTTTTTTTAGCTCATCCACTATCATTACTGTTGGTGTGTTTTATGTGTGGCCCAAGATAATTCTTCTTCTTCTTCCAGCGTGGCCCAGGGAAGCCAAAGGTTGGACACTGCTGCCCTAACCAATCCTAAGTCTATATATAAACATGCTCCTCACTAGTTGGTGAAATATGAACTGTGTCTGCAGCTAAGAGTCTAAGGTGAGCACTGAGAGAAGCTCCCAGACACTTTTGGAAAGAGGAGAGAAGCCCTGAGCCTCCTGCTTCTCAAGATCTAGCTTTCTTCTGTTCCAGTGTTCCTTAACCTTAAGTAGCAGACCCTTTCGGCAATGCAAAGCCACAGACCTTGTCCCCAGAAAAATACACATATAGCCCCAGTTATGCTTACCTTTCTCAGACCTTTAAAGACCTCCCTAGTGAATCCATGGGCCCGAGATAGGGACCTTGTCCTAACCTCAGGGGAGAGTCTCTCAAGAATGGGCTTCTGCCTTGGGTCCCAGGCTTTAGCTGCTGGCCTGGGGCCGTGACACCTACCTGGTCCTGGCCAGCTCCCACCCCTCCGCCCACACCTGCAGCTGCCCCAACCCACTCCTCAAGGTGCGGAAGTCCTGCTCCAAACCCTGAAGAGGTCGCAGAACCCAGAGCCTTCCAGGCGGCATGCAGGAGCTGGAGAGAGCAAGGTTTGCCAGCATGAACACCGTTTCTAAGAATAATCACTCACTGTTTTCATCCCATCGTTTTAAAACTTTAAAACACCTCACTTGTGCCTGCATTACACTCGATCCGTAGTGCCAGACCACATCTCTCCTAAGCCCCTGATAGATATTTGCAAGTTCCTTCTGTGCTTCTGAGATTTCTCAGCGCACCTGAACCAAACGCACTCCATTCCCCTCCGCAGCCCCGCCCTGTTCCGTGACTCCCTGCTTTGCAGTCCTGGGCTTTCTCACAGTCCCTGGGTGTGCGGAGCACTTTCCTGCCTCAGGGCCTTTGCGCTGCTGCTGGCTGGAACCTGGTACCTCCCTTGTACTCACCCCTGCTGCCTTGGCCTGGCTTTCCTTCTGTTTTCCTTTCTGACCTCACCGAATCCAGCCTTGGTGAAGGCCGAGGAGTTAGCATTGCAGGTGGAGGCGTTCAGAACCCCAATGGGGTCAGTACTGACCCAGAACAGAGCACAAAAGCAGGGCCAAGACCCCTGGGCCAGGGCCGCTTCCAGGAGCATCTGTCTGTTAGGACTCCTGCAGATTCTGTGGAGAGAAGGCAGGAACAGTGTGAGGGGCGATGAACTCCCTAGATTAAAGGGAAGACGCCAAGCGTCACTGTGTGTGCGCATGCGCACGCACATGCGCGTGCGCAAAACTACTCTGACCGTGCAAATTATTTTTACTTGAAATGTTTGCTGTAATTATGGATTCCCGCCCCATTAGAAGACGTAACAGAGAGATTCCCACCTGCACTTTCCCCAGGGGTAATAGTATTTTGCAGACACGGAGTATCTGTAACAACTAGGGTATCCCCACTGATACCATCTACCGTCTCATTCAGGTTCCCCTGTGCTCATTTGTGTGTGCGGATAGTTACTCCTGTGCAGTCTGATCACATGTGTACGCCATGTAGCTCCCACCACAGACACTTCTGCCTCCCCCATCCCTTCTCTCCCTCATCTCCCCGCCACCACCCCTGGCCACCACTGCTCTCCATTTTCAAAATTTGCTCCTTTCAAAACTGTCACGTAAACAACGTCATACAGTATATAACGTATGGGATGTTCTTTTTTCTTTTTTTCTTCACTCAACAAAATTCTCTGGGGCTCCAGCTAAGCCACTGCCACACCTGTAAGTTGTTCCTGTCCATTGCTGAGCAGCCCCTGCCGTGTGAATGAGCCAGTTTGTGGATCCCTTCCCTCATTCAACCCTTCTAAACCGTTAGGTTTGAAGTGTTAGGCTCTTCTGACAGCCTCAACTCTGAGGATACAATTTGCCCAATTTGAACCAATCTAAGTAAGAGAGAAAAGTAGACTAAAAAGAAAAAATGTAGTCTATTTCTCTCTTACTTAGATTGGTTCAAATTGGGCAAATTGTATCTTCAAGTTCAGTGATTATCTGTCATCACTGTTCTGTAATACCATTGAACCCATCTAGTGAGTTTTTTTCAAAAATGCATTAGTCAGTTTTCTAATTTGCACTTGCTTTTGTCATGTCTCTTCTTTGCTGAGATTTGGTTACTGTCTTTATTTGTTCTCAGAGAATCTGTGATTGGTCGTGGAGACATTTTCACAATGGCTGTTTTAAATCCTTACTGGACAATTCCAACAGCTCATCCACGTTGTGTTAATGTCAGGTGCTGTTGTTTCTTCCTCCACCTGTGCTTTCTTTCATTTGTGGCATGGTGAGTGATTTCTTTATTTTGTCCTGGACATCCTGTCGTTTTAGGAGACGCTGGGTCCTACTTAAAGTTGTAGGCCTCTCTCTGTAGGTTTCAAACCGGGTCCTAGCTTTTTTCTCCAGACTGTGGGTCCTGCTCAGTGACATTTCACATCTTTGGTTTCTTGATTGATCTGCTGCTGCTGCTGCTGCTGGGATGCCCATCCTGTTAGTGCTGCCCTGGGGAGTGGGACAGGCTGCCCTACATTGGGCTGCTGAGTATCTTAGAGGAAGAGGGCTGTCTTGAGCCCACGGGAATGACAGAGCTGCGTGGGCTGGGACTTTGTCATGGTGATGGCCCTTTGCTGATTCTGCCCACCCACCAGGTACATTGGGGGGCTCTCAACATAATGGGGTGTTCTAATGGTATGTTCCCTAGACCTGGGATTCCCAAGTCCCAGGCCACACAGCAGGAGGTGAGCAGTGTGTGAGCCAGCAAAGCTTCATCTGTATTTACAGTTGCTCCCATCGCTAGCATTACCACCTGAGCTTCGCCTCCTGTCAGATCAGTGGTGGCATTAGATTCTGATTGAAGCGCGAACCCTATCGTGAACTGTGCATGTGAGAGATCTAAGTTGCATGCTCCTTATGAGAACCTAATGCCTAATGACCTGAGGTGGAGCTGAGGCGATGATGCTAGCGCTGGGGAGTGGCTGCAAATACAGATGAACATTAGCAGAGAGGTTTGACTGCTCAGAGATCATAATAAATCAATTGCTTGGGAGTTCCCTGGTGGTGTAGTGGCTTAAGGCTTTGGCGCTGGCGCTGTCAACGCTGTGGCCTGGGTTTGATTCCCAGCCAGGAAACTACCCACATACAAAAATAAATAAATAAATAAATAAATAAATAAATAGCTTGCAGACTCATATCAAAACCCTATCAGAGGGGTTCCCTGGTGGTGCAGTGGCTAGGCTTTGGTGCTCTCAACGCCACAGCGTGGGTTCGACTCCCAGTCAGGGAACCACAAACAACAAAAAAACAAAAAGAACAACAACAATAACAAAAATAAAAAAAAATGTATCAGTGACAAGCTGCATCAGGTGGCAGGGTTTATAGTGGCAAATGAATTATATAACTATTACATATTACAATGTAATAATAATAATAGAAATAAAGTGCACAATAAATGTAATGTGCTTGAATCATCCCAAAACTATCCATCCCTCCCCCCCAGACTGTGGAAAAACTGTCCTCCATGAAACCGGTTTCTAGTGCCAAGAAGTTTGGGGACCACTGCCCCAGATTGTAGCCTACGGAGGGAAAGCTGAGCGTGGCCAGAGTCGTGCACCGCGGCTCCAGGGCTCGGCGCATGGTGCTGTGTGTGGGCCACTGTGCATTTTTCTCCAGCAGGCAGGGCGCCTGTGAGAGGCAGCTTCTCCACGTGACTCGCAGGGCTCGTGAACTGCAAGCAGGAAGGATGAGTGTCACTGACAGGTGGAAGCTCTGAGAGTCAGGAGCATCTTTGCTTTGCACACTTCCCCCTGTCACCGTCACTGATGATGCTTCCGACGGTGGCTGTTCCCTCAGCCCACGTCCCAGTGCGGGGATGGTGACAGCTCAGAGCCGAGCCCCCGCAGAGTTGGGAGGGCACATGGCGTGAGTGATGTAAATGAGCAGGGACCTTTGTGGGTGGCTTGTGGTGGTGTCGGGCGTTGTTTGTCACCATGGCACCACCGAGCCTGTTCTGCAGAGAATTTGGCTTAAAGGAAAAGCCGAGTGAAGAGGCAAATCCTGATAGCCCAGAGGGTACTAAATGCACATACCCACATAGCTTACACATTACAGAAGCCACACGTTTGCATGAATTCAGCTGTGCGCCTTCGTTCAGCAGAGCACATGCAGTTTTACTCCAGGGAACTGAGAGCCCACGTGTGGTTTGGCACAGCTGCCGATCAGAATCCCGGAGTGGCCTGAGGACATGTGCAGTGTGGTCTGTTTTGCAGGAAGGTGGCGGGGGAGGGGGGCTGTTGGCAGAGAAAGCCTTCTTCTGGCTCCACCTACCATGGGGTAAATGCAGACTAGGGGCTCTGCCTTCAAGTGAGCTCCGTGCCTGTGAGAACGTCCTGCTCTCCCACCACGTGAGGACACAGCAAGGAGCTGGCACGTGCAGCCCAGAGGAGAGCTGTCACCGGAACCCTGCCAGGCTGGCACCCGACCTGAGACATGGAATAACCTTACATGCACGTCACTAAGTGACAGAGCCAACTTGAAAAAGCTACACACTGTCAGATTTCAACTACATGACATCCTGGGCAAAGGAACACTGTGGAGACAGTCAGGAGCAGTGGTTGGCCGGGGCTGGGGAGGAGGGATGATGATCGGAGCACTGCGGACTTACAGGGCAGTGGCACTCTTCTGTGTGGTGGTGGGCACATGTCATTGTCCCTTTAAACGTGAACATTGGGTGATAATGACGTGTCATGCACTTTCGAGGACTGTAACAAACATGTCGCTTCGGTGGGGGATGTCAATATAGGGGAGGCTGTGAGTGTGGGGATGGGAGTTCTCTGTACTTCCTAAAACTTCTCTTTAAAAAGTCCATTATTACAGACAATAAGTAAATAAAGGAATGAAAACTAAATACAGGGAGAGACTGAGCGCGCCCCCTAGTCCCTTCAATGAGCTACGGGCACGGACGGCTGGGCGTGGTTTCACGGGAGTAAGACCCATGTGGACACACCCTCCTCCCGCGAACGCTTAGATAAAAGGTCCTGACACCAGTTCTGACGTGCGTGTGCGTGCGCATGCGCATGTGCACATTGGGGAGTTCCCCACACCAATAAGCAATCCTCCAACACCAGCTAGGTGTCCTTCAATTCAACTCAATTCTGTCACTAGCTACCCAAAGGTAACACCAGGTCCCTCATGTTAAGGCAAGCTTGTCCAACCTGCATCCCGCGGGCCACACGCGACCCAGGACAGCTTTGAATGGGGCCTAACACAAATTCATAACCTTTCTTAACGATGAAAATTATGCACAGACCTCGTTTGTAGCCCATCAGCTATCATCCGTGTGAGTGTATTGTATGGGGGCCCAAGACAACTCTTCTTCCAGGGTGGCCCAGGGAAGCCAAAAGGTTGGCCACCTCTGTGTTAAGGGCTCAGTCCCACACTACTGCCCCCTCCCCCAATTTCAGATGCCAATCTCAAGCCCACGTTGTCCCCAGAGCTTCCAACCGACCTGCTGTAGGTCAGAGGTGCTGATCACCCCTCTCCTCGCGTTGGATTCGCTCCCTAGAGTGGCTCACAGAACTCAGAGCAATATTTCACTGACCAGGTTATCAGTCTTCACAAAGGATAGTAAATGGTATGAAGCAACAGCCAGATGGAGAGGTGTTAGGGAAGGTTCCCAGCAAAGGAGCCCCTGTCCCCAGGGAGTTTCGGCTGGCACAGTGGTGAGCGCAAGGGTTCTAGCTCCTCAACCCGGAAGCTCTCGGAATGCTCATCGTCGTGGGTTTTTCTGGAAGCTCCATTACACAGACAAGACAAAACCATTGGCTTCCCGCAACTGAGTAAACCTCCCGCCCCTCTCTCCTGCTCAGAGGCCACCAGCTCACGTCCTCAGGTGGGGTACAAAAGCCACCTCATCAACACATGAAAACGGCACTTTTATCACTCTCATCACTGAGGAAATGCCAAGGGCTTTACAAGTTCTGTGCCGGAAATGGGACCCAGACCAACTAATCATCATCATTTTTGTAACTCACAATGTCACACTCAGTCACAGGTATTTGCTGAGCATCTCAGATGGGCTATTGGTGCCAGGGAAGGGTGAGCTGGAAACCAAGTTACCAGCTGGCACAGCCTCTTGCCCACGAGGACCTTATCACCTACTTGGGAAATAGAACGTCACTGTGAAGCCATTAGTGAGCATGATGATGTCACATATTGCCACAGTCAACTGAAGACAAAGGTGATAATTATTTAGCACAGACAGAAATGTGGAAAGGCTTGGTGTTGGAGGAAAGGTTCAGAGGGGCTGGGGAACCCCAAGAAGATGCCACTCAGAGGACCCTTCACTTGGCTTAATGCTCAGCTGTCACCATGTTGAATTCTTAACAATTCTGAGTGAAGATCCTTGTATTTTCATTTTGCTCTGGACCACCCCCTCCGCATTGTCCTGGGAGGAGATGTTTGTATGGGGGGTGTCATGCTTGATTTTGGAGCTCACTTGTGCATGTGTGGGTGCCCGGAAGGCTCTGAGATGTTTTGCTGTCATGCACTCAGGAGGAGAAAAACAAAGGGACATCGACCAGTGTGTGGGAGGAGACAGGGTTCAGACCCGCACTCCTTTCCTTTCTTCTGATTCCTTCTCTTCCGGTTTTTATGTTAATTCTTGAAATTCATACTTTAAAACATTTTTAAACATTTTTTGAGAGGGATAGAACAGCCCTCTCTGTGAATATTTACTCCAGAGTGTTCTGAATGTTTTCAGCTCAGGGCACCCTTAAAGTCTTAAGTGAATACTTTCCCCTTAGAGACCAAAAGAAATAGTTAACATTTCTGCATACGAAGTAGTCCTCACCAAACACCCTAAGAAAAGTATTTGTGTCCTTGCAACTTAGAAGCTGAGTGAAAAAGAACTAATTCTTCCATTTTGTCCGTGACTGCAGCTGCCTACTGCATCTACTGGGCGTGCATCTACTGGGTACCCACGGCGTCTGAAACATGGGGGCTAGACGGGACACACCCCTTTTCTTCCACATCTGTCCTAGCAACTACCCAAACCCCAGCCCTGCAAAGATGTGACGTCACGGAGGGAATGTAGCGATCTCACGTTAGAGCTGACTTAGTGCAAGCTAGCAGCTCCCAAGGCATGTGACAGATGTCGCTGTGCCCCACCCCCAAGAAAATTTAAAATACCCAGGAGGTTCTGAGAGTGCCCTGAGGCACAGCAAATGGCACCTCCTTGTTGGGGGACAGGTGAGGTACCCCTTTCTCCTGTGCACAATGGTATTAGATATACAATCAGGGATAGAAATAGAGCAAAGGAAGAAAAAAGGAAATAAAAATAGAGCGGAAAGAAAAAAAGCTCCAGGAATGTATTTTTTTATGCAGTATCACAAAAATAAGCTTATGTTTTTTTACTAGGTATTTGAAATCAGAATCCAATCCAATTGAGAGAAATTGCATCATGTCCTCTCTTTTTTTATAACTTAAATACTAAGTCGATTACTATTTAAGACATAACGATGTAATCCCAAATGGAGAGAGAGCCACTAGTTTTTAATATAAGTGCTTTCTCAATGTGAAACCTAGAATTTAGGAATGCTCGAAAGTGTGATAAATTCCAAGAATTAAATCGTGCTTAAAACAACTGTTAGCAACCCAAGTATTCCCTTTATTTTTTTCTACATGAACGCTGGCGTGTGTGAAAACAAACTATATTCAGCCATTTATTTCAGTCTCATTAACTTTCCCGGACGAGGGCTAATTCTCTCTAATGAAGAAATAATCCTTCTAATAAAAAATAGAGAGCAATATAGGCACCGTTAGTTACCATTTGCCATGAGTAGCATGTTATTAGTGGGCTGTCCGTTGATGTTGTCTTGCAGTGTTGTTTGTCTGCTTTAATTCTAGGTTACTTCCAGAAGGATGGATGGATAGCTTTGTTCTAGATGAGGACAGAAAGATTTTACATCTGGTCCCACGGATTCTTTTCAGAAAAAAGAAAAAAATAATAATAACGTAAGTAAAAAATGTGTTGCTACTGCCATCTGTTGGGTGTCATGTGAGTCCTACTTAGACACATGGGCCCTTGAAACATCCAAATATCTGTCCCTTCGTCCTTCCTTTCACTTTATAGCCTATCTCCTAAAGGTAAGAGGCTGCCTTTACTCTGTCACCACGAGGCATGGTGACCCCCAGCTCCAGGGGCGAATTTATCTCGGCACCATCTTCCGTTGAGGTGGAGTCTAGCTCTTCAGAGCTCAAAGTCTTTCTACTGAAGAGTATGAGGACTGTGTCTTCTCAGGGAGACACAGAGAGCACAGAAGGCTTGTGGGCATGGGGGGGTGTGGTTGCATGGGAGGTGTTGAAGAACAGGCACACTTTGGGTGCTATGTGTGACAGATGTCACTGTGTCCCCCCC
>PVJL010009181.1:0-59486 GCA_004026885.1 Lyroderma lyra
AAATGGATGGACCTGGAGATCATCATGCTTAGTGAAATAAGCCAGACAGAAAAAACAAAGAACTGTATGACTTCACTCATATGCGGAATATAAAACTGAAAGCAAAGAAAAAAAGAAATGAACAAATAAATAACCCATGGACACAAATCAATAGTTTAATGTTTATTTGGGGACGAGTGGGTTAGGGAGGGGAGAAAGGGGAGGGGGTGGGAGAGGAGCGGGGAAGCTAAATATAAGGTGATGGGAAGAGAAGTCACATTAGGTGGTGAACTTATTATACAACAAGTTGACAATGCACTGTAGAATTGTATGCCTGAAACCTATGTAATCCTTGCTAACAGATGTCACCCCAATTTAAAAAAATGGTGGCAGGAGAGTGGTAGGCAACAAATAAAAATGTAAAAAAAGAAAAAAAAGAACCACAGCAGGTGGTATTTTACCAAACTGAAACAAACTCAGTGTGCTCTACCCTGTGCCAGGTTGGCAAACTTTAGCCCCATCAATCACAAAGGAGGCACTCTGTGACCCACCCAGGCACCTTCTATTATAATGAGCTTCTTAGCCTTTGCAGCTTCTCAGACACAATGTGTAAGTTAGAGCGTAAAAAGTAACTTGTGATTAAGTGAGTAGCCTAAGATGCAGGCAGGCCTAAGATGTTTGAGGAGAAATTGTATGCTGATGGCACAATCTGGAGCCCTGAGATATAGTCAGATCATTTCTGAGAGAATCCCCAAATGTATGATGGACATTGCTTAACCCATTTAGAAAAGAAAAACTGACAACATTCTCAGGTGGAGCTAGTAATAAAAGATAAGATACCAGTGCCACGGTGAACCTATTTTTAGACTTCTTAGAAGAAAATCAAAAGTAAAGGGCAAGTGACAGAGGGCTAAGAAAGGCTTTGGAAGTCAGTACCTGGATAACCGCAGGAAAAAAAATTAGTCCCACACTGAGACTTTGTCTGCTTAGGAAAGATTGGGCATTTGCTGAAAATCTTGGCTTTATTACAACTTATTTTTATTGAAGCAAGGACATGATTCATACAACAAAGAATCCAGGGCCTCAATAGTTCTGTGAGGCTTTTCTTGTACCACAGGCTCAAATCTATATCTGTCATTCAGGTGTCTGTATATCTTCAAGTGTGTGTGCACATAGTGTTTGTAGTATCGCTATGTATGATAACTTACATACAAGTGAAGAAGTGAATGTGCCATTGTGTCTATTACATATGTGCATTTCTGCTTTTGGCTTTCACATGTTTCATTGACACCCACTGGAGTGGCTCCTTGTCGTCCCTGGTGTCCCACTGCTGCTGTTTTGGGTTGTTCCACATCATT
Source organism: Lyroderma lyra (assembly GCA_004026885.1). NCBI lineage: Eukaryota > Metazoa > Chordata > Mammalia > Chiroptera > Megadermatidae > Lyroderma > Lyroderma lyra. Next base: position 1,338 of record PVJL010009181.1, read on the forward strand.
TAAGGTGTTCCACTGCCACTCAGTGAGGTGGCTTCATGTTTTTCCCTGTATCCTAAGTCCACTTCTTTGGGTGGCTCCCCATTGTCCCAAGTGTCACACTGCTGTTCACTGGGGTGGTTTTCTGTTATTCCAGGTGTTTCACTATGCTCACAAGGTAAATCTTCATCTTTCTAATTTTCCCAATGCCTTTTACTAGGGTGGCTCTGTGTCATCCCACGTTTCTTACTGCCACTCACTGGGGTGGTTTGGTATTCTTCGAAATGACCTACTGCTATTCACTGGAATGACGAAGCATTGTCTCTGGTGTCCCACTTTAGCTTAGTGGAGTGGCTCTGCGTCATCCCAGGTGTGCAAATTCCACTCACTCCGGTGGCTCTGTGTCATCTCAGGTGTCTGACTACTGCACACTAACGTGACTCTCAATCATATCAGGTGTGCCACTGCAGTTACTGAGGTGACTTTTTGTCATTTTTATATGTTCATCTGATACTTACTAAGGTGGCTTTGTTTTATCACTGCCCCTCATCAGGATGACTCTTTGTTCCAGGTGTCCAACTTCTCTCTTAAGATACTCTATGTCATCCCTGGTGTCCTACTTCCACTTTCTGGCATAGCTCCTTGTCACTCCAGGTGTCCTACTCCTACTCATATGGGTGGCTTTGAGTCTTCCCAGGTGTTTTACAGCCCAGGTATCCCAGTGCCATTCACCAAGATGCCTCCATGTCATCCCAGTTGTTCCATTGCTGCCCTTGAAGTGACTTTCTGTCATTCTGTTTCATCATTGCTCTCTGGTGTGGCTCTGCATTGTCTTGAATGTTTCACTGCCTCTCACTAAGGTAGCTCTGCATTGTCCCAGTGGCTTCACTTCTGTTTACTGAAGTTGCTCTGCTTCATTTCATATATCCCACTACTGCTCACTACAGTGGTTCTACATTATCACATGTGTCTCACTGCCGCTCAATGGGGTAACTCAGCATGGTCCCAAGTGTCACAATGCAACTCAGTTGGGTTGTTCTGTGTCATCCCAGTTGTTTTACATTTCACTGGAGTGGCTTGATGTGATCCCTGAAATCCTATTGCCACTTTCTATGGTGGCTTTTTGTCATCCTAGATATCCCAGTTCCTCTTTCTGGGGTGACTGCATTACCACATTTTTCTTCTGCTTATCATTGAGGTGGCTCTATATGATCTTAAGTTTCTCAAAGCTGCTTCCTGGGGTGGCTTTGCATGGTCTCAGGTGTGTCACTGCTGCTCAGTTGGGTGGCATTGGGTCATCCTAAATGTTTCACTGCTACTCATTGGGGTGTCTCAACATCATCTCAGGTTTTTCACTGCTGCTTATGGGGTGGCTGTCTGTCATTCTAGGTGTTTAGCTGCTGCCCAATAAGTGGCTCTTCCTCACTTCAGGTGTCCAACTGAATTTCGATTTGGTATCTCCCTTTCATCCCAGGTTTCTCAATGCTATCCTCTGGGTGAATTGGCATTTCCTAAATTGTCCCACTGCCATTTATTTGGGTAGCTTTACATTATCCCAGGTGTATAAATGCTGCTCACTTAGGCAATTCTGCATTGTCCCATGTGTTCCACTACTCTCACGAATGTGGCTCTGTGTTACATCAAGTGCCCCACTGCTGCTTACTGGGATGGCTTTGTGTCATTTTTTTGTCCATCTGATGCTTACTGTGGTGCCTTTGTATATCACAGGTGTCTCACTGCCATTCACTGTAATGCCTCCATTTTGTCCCAGGTATTTAACTGCCACTCTCTCAAGTGGCTTCAAGTCATCCCATTGTCTTACTGCCACTTTATGGGGTGGCTCCACAGCATTCCAGGTGTCTCACATTCACTTACTGGTAGGACTTTTTATCCTTCCAGGTGTTCCACTGCCACTTTCTGGTGTTCCCTCATGTCATCCAAGGTGTTTTACTGCCACTACCTGGGGCAGGTTAAGGCCATTCCTGCTGTTCCACTGCCACTCACAGGGGTGGTTTTTCATCATTTCAGTTTTCCCCTGTGCTTATTGGGGTGGTTCTGTGTCATCCCTGGTGTCCTACTACCACTTACTTGGATGGCTTTGCATGGTTTCAGGTTTCAAACTGCCACTCACTGCTCTGGCTTCGCCTCATCCCATGTGGCTCACTGCTGCTCACAGTGTTGGCTTTGTGTTGGCTCAGGTGTTATACTGTTGCTCACTGTGGTGGCTCCATGTTGTCTTATGTGTTTCACTACCAATCACTTGGGTCATTCCGTGTTGTACCAAGTGTCCCACTTCTGCTCACTGGGCTGACTCTTCATCACTTTAGGTGTCCCACTGCTGCTCACTGAGGTGGCTCCACATGGTCCCAAGTGTCACATTATTGTTCACTTAGGTGGTTTTCTGTGGTATGAGCTGTAACACTGCTGATTACTTGGGTGGCTTTGTGTTCTTTCAGGTGTCCCACAGTTGCTGAGGTGGCTTTGCATCATCTTAAGTATTTCACTGCTGCTCTCTGAAGTGGCTTCCTGTCATTCCAGGTGTCTCACTGCTGCTTTTTTAATGGTTTTGTGTGATACCAGGTGTCACACTGCTGCTCACTGTCTCATCTCAGATGTCCTACTGCCTCTCACTCTGGTGCCTTTGCATTTTTTCACATGTCCCACTGCTGTTCACTTGATGTCTTCATGTCACTCCAGACATTTCCATTCAGCTCACTTGGGTGGCTTTGTTTCCTCTCAGATGTCTCACTGATGCTCACCATTGTGGGTCCACGTCTCATAAGGTGTAACACTGCTGCTTCCACAGGTGGTTCCCTATCTTTTCAGGTGTCCCATTGCCACTTCTCAGGTTGGTTCTGTGTTGCCCCAGGTGTTTCACTGTTGTTCACTGGGGTAACTAGGCATGGTCCCTGGTGTTACACTTCTGCTCACTTGGTGTCACCCTGTCATCTCAGCTGTCCTACTGCCTCTCACTTGGGTGACTCAACTTCATCCCAATTGTCTCACTGCTCTTAACTTGGGTACCATCTCATTGTCCCAGGTGTCCCAAATACCCTTACTGGGGTGACTTAGTGTCATCCTAGGTGTCTCACTGTCACTCGTATGTGTAGCATCGTGTCATTCCAGGTGTTTCACTGCCACTCACTCTGTCTCTGTATCATCCCATGTGTGTTACTGCCACTCGCAGGGGTGGCCCTGTGTTGTTTCATGTGCCTACTTGTTCCTAACTGGAGTGGCTCAACATCATCACAGTTGTCTCACTGTCACTCATTGGATGGTCTCCACATTACCTGAGGTATTTCACTGTCACTCACTGGGGTTGCTTTGTGTTATTCCTGGTGTCCCACTGCTGCTATTTTGGGTTGCTTTGCTTCGTTTAAGGTGTCCCAATGCCACTCCTTAGAATGACTCAGCATAACTCCTGGTGTTCCACTCCTGCTCACTTAGGTGGCACCCTATCGTTCCAGGAATCTCAGGATTGCTCTCTAAGGTGTCTGCATCATTTCAGATGCCCCACTGCTACTCAGAGTAATGCCTTAATGTTATTGTAGGTATCCCACTGCCACTCACTGGGGTCATTCTGTGTCATGCCAGGCATCCTAAGTCTGCTTCTTTGGGTGCCTCTGCATTGTTCAGGTGTTGCTGTGCTGCTCACTGGGGTTGCTCTGTCATTTCACATTTTTCACTGATGCTCATTGGAGTGGCTTGGCATCATCATAGGTGTTCCACTGTGACTCACTAGGATTGTTTTGTGTCATTTCAGGTGTTTCATTGCCTCTCACAGGGTGAACCAGTTTTTTTCCAATACCCCACTTCCATTCACTGAGGTAGCTCCATGTCACCTCATTTTTCTTCCTACCACTCACTTGGGTGCCTCAGCATCTTCTGAATTGTTCGATTACTGTTTACTTAAGTGGCTCTGCATTGTCTCAGGTGTTCCACTTCCACTTACTAATGTGGCTTTGTGTTGGCCCAGATGTCTCACAGCCACTTCCTATTTTGGCTCCACATTGTCTCACTGGGGTAACTAAGCAGTGTTACACTGCCAATAACTGAAGTGTGATTAAATGTCATCCCTGATTTCTTCCTGCCACTCACTGTGATGGCATTGTGTTATCTCTGTATTTTTAAGGCTACATACTAGAGTGGCTTCATGTCATTGAAGGTGGCTCACTGCTGCTCACTTGAATGGCTCCATGTGGTCTTAGGTTTCTCATTGCTTCTCACTGGAGGGCTCTGCATCATCTTTTGTCCCACTGCTGCCTATAAGGATTGGTCAGCATCTCCAGTGTCTCACATTTTTTAACTGGGGTGGGTTTATTCAGTCCCATGTGTTTCACTGTTCCTCACCTGGGCTGCTCTGTGTTGTTCCACATGTCCCACTGCTGCTCACTGGGTTGGCTTTGCATTGTACACTTGTGTCACTCTTGCTTATAGGCTAGTTTTATGTTGTCTCAAGTTATCAGTGCAGCTCACTCGAGTAACTCTGTGTCATTCCAGTTGTCTAACAGTCATTCACTGGGGAGGCTTTGTATCATCCCTGGTGTTCTACTGCTGCTCACTAGGTGGTTTCTGTGTCATCTGAGGTGTCCAGCTTTCACTACCTAGGGTAGATCCATGTTCTTCCAGGTATACCACTGAGCTCACTGGGATGATCTCTTGTCATTGCAGGTTTTTCATTGCTGCTTATGGATGTGGCTCAGCATCATTTTTGGCTTCTCATTGCCACTAACTTGGGTAAGCCCACATTATTTAAGTGTCCTGCTGCCACTCACTTGGGTGGCTCTTCATAGTACCAGGTGTCTCACTGCCACTCACTGGAGTGGCCTTGTGTCATCCCAGGTGTCTTAGCTTTACATGATACCAGGTGCTTTATTGCTGTTCACTATGGTGGTTCTGTGTCGTTTTAAGTGTCCCACTCTCTCCTACTGGGGTGGCTCTGAGTTATTTTAGGTATACTACTTCCATTCATTTGGTTGACTGCATCATTTCAGGTGTCCCACTGTCACTTACTGGAAAGGCCTTTTGTCGTCTCAGGATTTTTACTGCCATAAACTTGGTTGGGTCTGGGTCCTTTCAGGTTTCTTACTGCCACTAACTAAGGTGGCTGTCTCCATCCCAGGTGTCCTACCACCACTCACTGAAGTGGCTTCATTTTGTTCCAAGTGTTTCACTGCCATTCACAAGCATGGTTCTATTTCATACCAAGTGACCCATCGCTGCTCATTGGGGTGGCTCTGTTATTCCAGGTATTTGACTGCTGATCACCAGGGTTGCTCCGCTTTTTCTTAAGTGATCCACTACCATTCACTAGGGAGGTTCTGTGCCATCCCTGGGGTCCTGCTTCTTACTAAGGTGTCTATGAGTTACTTTAGGTGTCCCACTGTAAATTACTGGTATGGTTCAGTGTCATTTTCTGCATCTCTGCTACTCACTGTGTTTCCTCTGTGTTGTCATAGGTGTTTCACCATTGTTTCCTGGGCTATGTATATGTTGTTCCAGGTATATTGTTGCTCCTACCTGAGGTAGTTTAGCATCGTCCTAATTGTTCCAATGTCCCTCTTGGGGGGGGGGGCTCTATTTTATTTTATTGTCCGAATGCCACTCACTAGGATTATTGCATGTGGTCTCAGGTGTCCCATTGTAAAACTTTGTGATGGTTGTGTGTCATTCAAGGTGTCCCACCAATGTTCACTGAGGTGGCAGTGCATTGTGCCAGGTATGCCACCATCAATTTCTGAGTGAATCTTTGTCATTTAAGGTGTCTCATGATGCTTTCTGGGGTGACTCTCTGTCATCCCACCCTTCCCACTGCTGCTCACTGAGTGACTGCATTGTCTCAGCCCCTCACTGAAGTGAGTCTGCCTCATATGTTTTTCACAGCTGCTAACTAATTAGGTGGTTTTGCATGATCCCAGGTGTCTCACTGCTGCTCACTTAAGTTGTGCTGCATCATCTTATGTTTCACTGTTACTCATGGAGTGGCTTTCTGTCATTCTAAGTGTTTCACTTCTGCTCAATTAGTGGCTCTGCATTGTCTTAGGTTTCTCACTGAATTTCATTTAGGTGGCTCTGTGCCATCCCAAATTTCTCACCATCACTCACTAAGGTTGCTCAGTGTCCTCTGAATTGTCCCACTGCCATTCACTGGGGTGGGCCTGCATTTTCTCAAGTGTCCCACTCCCATTCATTGGAGTGGCTCTTCATCATCCCAGGTGTACAAATTCAACTCACTTGAGTGGCCCTGTTGCATCTTAGGTGTCTCGCTGCCACTCACTAATATGGCTCTGCATCATCGCAGGTGTCTCACTGTGGCTTACTTGGGTGGCTTTACATCATTAATGTGTCCATCTGATGCTTACTTGGGTGTCTTCGTGTCATTGCAGGTGTCCAACTGCCACTCACTGAGATGGCTTTATTTTGTCCCAGGTTTCCAACTTCCAGTCTCTCAGGTGGCTTCAATTTGGTCCACTGTATGTATGTGTGTGTGTGTGTGTGTGTGTGTGTGTGTGTGTGTGTGTGTATGTGTGTGTATAGTTTTATTTTATTATTATTTTTAGACTTATTGGGGTGACATTGATTAGCAAGAATTATACCGGTTCTAGGTGTACAATTCTACAGTGCATTGTCAACTTGTTGTATACTAAGTTCACCACCCAGTGTGAGTTTTCTTTCATCACAATATATTTAGCTCCCTGACCCTTCTCTTCTATCCCCTCCCCCTTCTCCCATCCCCTCTACACTTGGCCCACTGTCTTACTGTTGTTTTCTAGTGCAGCTCTGCAGTATGCAAGGTATTGCACTTCTACTCACTGGGATGGGTTTATGTAGACCCAGGTTTCACAGTCACTTACTGGTGTGGCTCTGCATCATCTGAGGCATTTTACTTCCACTAACTGGAGTGGCTTAAAGTCATTCATGGTGTCCCACAGCTGCTTCCTGGTGTGGCCCTGCATTGTCCCAGATGTTTCCTGCCATTACCTGGAGTGGCTTAAGGTCATTCCTAGTATCCCATGCAACTCACTGGGATGGCTCAGTGTTGTCCCAGGTGTTGGACTGCTTCTCACTGTGATGGCTCTACATCATCTCAGGTGTATCACTGCCAATCACTGGGGTCACTCCATATTGTCCCAGGTGTCCCACTGCTGCTCACTGCGCTGACTCCTTGTCATTTTAAGTGTCTCATTGCCTCTAACTGAGGTGGTTCCATGTGGTCCCAAGTGTCACAATGTCTTCACTTGGATGGCTTTACATGAATCAAGCTGTCACTCTGCTGCTTAATTGAGTGGCATTATGTTGCCCCAGGTGTCCCATAGCCACTCAGTGAGGTGGCTTCATGTCTTCTTAGGTATTTCACTTCTACTCACTGGGGTGGTTCTGTGTCATTTCAGGTGTCTTACTGCTGCTAGTTGGGATGGCTCCACATGGTCCCAGGTTTCATACTGCTGCTCACTTGAATGGCTTTGTGTCTTTCCAAGTTTCTTATTTCCTTTCACTCTGGTAGCTCCTGTCCTACCAGATGTCCCACTACTGCTCACTGGGATGCCTTCTCGTTGCTCTGGCTGTTTTACTGCCACTCACTTGGGTGGCTCCATGTCACCCCAGATGTCTCACTGTTGCTCACTAAGGTGGTTCTGCTTCTTCTTAGGTGTCTCACTGCCACTCCCCATGGTGGTGTGGCATTGTTCCAGCTATCTCACTGCAACTCACTGGGGTAGGTTAGTGTTTTCTTCAAGTGTCCCACTGTTGTTCACTGTGGTGGCAAGTCATTGTTCCAAATGTCATATATTTGCTGACTTGAGTGGCTTTTTTTGTTTTTGCCCCAGGTATCCTACTGCCTTTCACTTGGGTGGCTCAGCATCATTTCAATTGTCCCACTTCTAGTCATTGGAGTGACATTGCATCGTCCCAGGTATCCCAATTATGCTCACTGGGGTGGCTCCACATAATCTCTGGTTTCTCATTGCCACTGATTTGTTGGGATTTACATCATTTCAAGTGTTCTACTCCTTCTCAATAAGGGAGCTTTGTCAGTACAGGTGTTTCACTACCACTCACTGTGTGTCTTCGTGTCATCCCATGTGTCTTACTGCCACTCACAAAGGTGGCCTTATGTTGTTTCAAGTGTCCCACTTCTCCTTACTGGGATGTCTCCATGTTGTCAAAGGTGTACCACTGCTACTCACTTGGGAGTGGAGGCGGGATGCGGTCTTTGCATTGTCTGAGATGTCTCATTGCCACTCATTGGGGTGGCTCTGTGTCATTTCTGATGTCTAACTGATGCTTTTTTGGGCTGCCTTTATCACTTAAATTATCCCAGTGCCGCTTTCTGGAGTGGGTATGTGTCACTCCTAGTTTCCCACTGTTATTCACTAAGGTGGCACTGTGTTGTTTCAGGTTGCTTAGGGTTATTCTCTAAGGGGGCTTTGCACCATTCCTGGTGTCTTCTTGTCACTCACAGTGATGCTTTAATATTGTTCTAGGTGTCCCACTGCCACTAACTGGGGTATTTCCATATCACCCCAGGCATCCTAAGTTCACTCCTTTGGATGGATCGACATGGTCTCAGGTATCACACTGCCTCTCACTGTGGTGGCTCTGCATTGTTTCATGTTTCTCACAGCTGCTCACTGGGATTAATCAGTGTCATCCCAGCTGTCACATCTTCTCACTGGGGTGGGTTTTTGTCAACCCAGGTGTTCCACTGCTTCTTACTGAGGTTGCTTTGTGTTGTTTCAGGTGTCCTGCTGTCATTTACTTGGGTAGCTCTGCATCATTTCAGGTATAATACTTCCTTTCCCTGGGGTGGTTCTGTGTTGTCTCAGGTGCTCCACTGCCACTCATGTAGTGGCTTTTTGTCATTGTAGGTTTTTCATAGCCACTAACTGATTGGTTCTGCATTATCCAAGTTGGCACACTGAATTTCACTTGAGTGGTTGTGTGTTGACTGAGGTTTCCCACCTGCACTCACTGGAATTACTTGGCATCCTCTGAATTTTCCACTGACATTTACAGTGGTGGCTTTGCATTGTCTTATATGTCCAACTTCTGCTCATTGGGGTGGTTCTGCATCATCCCAGGTGTACAAACACTATTCACTTGGGTGGTTCTGCATCATCCCATGGGTCTCATTGTTACTCACTAATGTGGCTCAGGGTCATATCAGGTGTTGCACTGCTGCTTACTTTGGTGGCTTTGTGCAATTTAATGTGTCTATCTGACACTTACTGGTGTGCCTTTTATGCTGTAGGTGTCCAACTGCCATTCACTGGTATGGCTTTGTTTTTTTCCAAAATCTCCAATTGCCTGTCTCTTGTTTGGCTGAGTCATCTCATTATCCTACTGCCACTCTCTGGGCTGACTCTGCAGCACTCCATGTGTCCCACTTTCACTCTCAGTGTTGGTTTTGTTTCAGGCCACGTGTTCCACAGTCACTTTCTAGTGTGATTCTGTGTCATCCCAGGTGTTTGACTGCCACTACCTTGCATGACTTCATGTCACTTCGGGTATTCCATTGCCATTCATTGGAGTGGCTTTGTGTCATTTCTGATATCCCACTGTCACTCACTTGAATGACTCTGTGTGGTCAGGAGTTTCACTGATGTTCACTGGTTTGGCTTTGTTTCATCACTTGTGTCCCACTGCCACTCACTGGGGTGGCTCAGTGTTGTCCTAGGTGTTGCACTGTTGCTCACCATGGTGGCTTTGTGTCATCTCAGGTGTTTCACTGCTAATCACTGGGATCATTCTGTTTTGTCCCAGGTGTCCCACTTCTGCTTACTGGGCTATCTCTCGTCATTTTAGGTGTTTAACTGATGCTCAGATGTGGCCTGTGTGGTCCCAAGTGTCCCATTCTCATTCACTTGGATGGCTTTGTGAGGTCCAGACTGTCACACTGCTCCTTACTTGAGTGGCCTTGTATTTTTTCAGATGTCCACAGCCACTTCTTGGGGTGGCTTTGCATCATGGTAGTTATTCCACTGCAGCTCTGTATCATTCTATGTGTCTCACTGATGTTAATTGGTCCAAGATGTCTTACTGCCACTCATTTATGTGACTCTCTGTTGTTCCAGGTGTCCTACTGTCTCACAATCTGGTGGCTCTGCATCTTCCCAGTTTTCCTCTGCTGCTCAGTGGCATGACCCCACATACCTCTAGATGTTTCACTGCTGCTCATTTGGGTGGCTTTGTGTTGTCAGACATCTAACTGCTGCTTACAAAGGTGGTTTCACTTCTTCTCAACTATGCCACTGCCACTCACTCAGGTGGCTCTGTGTCTTCTGAAGTGTCCTACTGCAGCTTCCTGGGGTAGCTCCTCATAATCTCAGGTGTCCCACTTCCACTCACCTGGGTGACTGTCATTCCAGGTGCACCATTGTTGCTTACTGGGATGGCTAGTCATAAACCCAGGTGGCATACTTTTACTCATTTTAGTGGCTCCCTGTGGTCCCAGGTGTTGTACTGCCTCTCATTCAGATAGCTCAGCATCATCCTAGTTCTCTCAGTTATTTACTGGGGTGGCATTGCATCATCTCTAGTGTCCCCATTATGCTCACTGTGGTATTTACTCATTATGCCAGGTGTGTCACTGCTGCTCATGTGTGTGTGTTTGTGTGTGTGTGTGTGGGGGGGGTGTTTTGTCCTACGTGTTCTACTGCCTCTCAATAGGATGACTCTGAGTCATTCCAGGTGTTTCACTGCCACTCACTGTGTGGCTCTGAGTCAATCTTTGTGTCTTACTTTTGCAGGTGTGTTTCTGCATTGTTTCAGGTGTGTTTCACTGCTCCTTACTGGGATGGCTCCACATTTTTGTAAATGTCTCACTGTTGAGCACTGGGGGTTCTCTACTTTGTCTGAGGTATTTCACTGCTACTCACTGGGGTGGCTCTGTGTCATTTTTGGTGTCCAACTGATGCTTTTACAAGTTGCTTTGTATCATTTAAGTTGTCTCAATGCTGCTCCCTAAGGTGATTGTGTCAGTCCTGCTGTTCACTATGGTGGATCCGTGTCACTTTTTAAGGTCACTCTGCATTATCTCAGGTGCCCCACTACCACTCACAGGGGTGCCCTCATGTTGTCCTGGGTATCCCACTGCTTTCTTTGTCATCCCAAGCATTTTAAGGCTGCTCCTTCAGGTACTCCTCATTGTTTCAGGTGTTGCAATTGTTACTCACTGGGGTGACCGTATGTTTTCATGTTTCTCACTGCTGCTCAAGTGGCTTGCTCAGCATCATTTCAGGTATTCCACAGTCACTCACTAAGGTGGCTCTGTGTTATTCTAGGTGTTTCACTGCCACTCAAAGAATAAATCTTTGTCTTTCTAATGTCCCACTGCCATTCACTAGGGTGGCTCTGTGTTGCTTTACATTTTTCACTCTCACTCACTGCAGTGACTCAGCATCATCTGCAGTTGTCCCACTGCTGTTCACTGCAATGGCTCTAAGTTGTTTCAAGTGTTCCTTTTCTGCTCACCAAGATGGCTGCACATTATCCCCACTGGACAAATGCCGCCTGCTTGGGTGGTACTTTGTAATCCCATGTGTGCAATTGTCATTCACTAATGTGGCTTCTTGTAATTTTAGGTCTCTCACTGCTGCTTACTAGTGTGGCTTTTTGTCATTTTATGTGTCAGTCTAACACTTACTGGGGTGGCCTTCCATCTTCTCAAGTGTCCCATTGTCTCTTACTGGGATGGCTCCATTGTGTCCCAGGAGTCAAATTGCTGATTTTTCTGTTGGCTCTGTGTCATCCAGGTGTCCTATTGCTACTTTCTGAGGTGGTTTCACAGAACTACAGATTTTTCTTCCACTCACTGTGGTGACTTTGTATCATCCTAGGTGTCCCACAGCTACTTTCTGGTGTGGCTTCATGTTGTCCCAGATTTTGTACTGCACATATTTGGGGTCCCTTAAGATTGTTCCTGGTGTCCCACTGCCACTCATTGGGGTGGCTTTGTGTTATTTCAGGTTTCCCATTGCTGCTCACTTGAATGGTTCTACATGGTTCTGGGTGTCCCACTGCCTCTCATTGGTGTGACTTTGCCTCCTCCCATGTTTCCTAATCATTCAACTGCCTCTCACTTGGGTGGTTCTGTGTTTTCTCAGGTGTTGCACTGCTGGTAATTGTGCCTTTGCATCATCTCAAATGTTTCACTGCTGATCACTTGGAGTCACTTTCTGTTCTCCCACTTCTTCTCCCTGGGCTAGCTTTGTACCATTTTAGGTGTCTCACTGCTGCTTACCTCAGTGGCTCTGCATGTTCCAGTGTCACATTATTGCTCACTTTGGTGGCTTTACATGGTCAGATCTGTCACACTGCTGCTTACCTCAATGGCTTTGTCTTTTTCCAGGTGTCCCACAGCTATTTTCTGGGTTGCTTCGTGTTGTTTTAGGTATTCCACTGCATCTCACTCACTCCAGGTGTCTCACTGCAACTCACTTGGGTTGCTCTGTGTTATTCCAGATGTTTCATTGTCACTTACTTTGGTGACTTTGTGTCATCTCAGATGTCTCACTGCTTCCTCTCAGGTGTACAAGTGCCAATTACATCTTCCAAGGTGACCAACTGCTACACCTTGGGGTAGCTCCACATTGTCCCAGATGTTTCACTGCCACTCACTGGGGTAATTCTTTGCCATTCTAGGTGTTTCACTGCCTCTTATATGGTGTATCTGTGTTGTCCTAATTATCTAATTGCTGTTTATTGGGGTGGCTGCATGTCATCCGTGTTTCTCACTGCTGCTTGGTAGGTAGCATCTCATCTTTTAGTGTCCCACTGCAGCTAGCAGGGGTGATTTCACATTGACCCAGGTATTTCACTGCAGGTTCCTGTGGTGGTTATGAATTTTTTGAGGTGTTCCATTGCCTCTCATAGTGGTGAATCTGTATTTGTCTTGGTGTTCCAAGGCCACTCATTGGTGTGGCTCTGTGTAGTCTTCAGTGTCCCACTGCTGCTCACTGGGGTGGCTTTGTGTCATTTCAGGTTTTTTTACTGCTGGTCACTGGAGTGGCTCATCATCATCCCAGGTGTCCCATTGTCACTCACTGAAGTGGTTTCCTATCATTTCATTTGTTTCACTGCCATTCACTGGGTATCTTTGTCATCCCAAGGATTCCACTGGGCTTCACTAATCTGGCTCTGTATTGTCCCAAAGATTTTTACTGTTGTTCACTGGTGGCTCCATTATATACTAATTATCTCACTGCTCCTTTCTGAATTGTCTCCATGTCATTCCAAATGTTCTGCTGCTTATGAGGGTGGTTTTGACTTTTCTCAAGTATCCTACTACCACTAAATGATGTGGCTTTGCTTCATCCCAAGTGACTCACTTCCATTGCTTGGGGTGGCTCTGCATCATCCCATGTGTTTCATCACTGGTGACAATTGTGGTTTTGGGTCATACAAAATGTCCAACTGCCCCTCACTAAAATAGCTAAGCATTGTTCCTGGTGTCTCACTACTGATCACTGTGACTCTGTGTCATCTCTGGTGTCTGACAGCAGTGTGTTAGATTGACTCTGGGAAGTATCAGATGCACTACTGCTACTCATTGGGGTAACTCCGTGTAATCTCAGATGTCCCACTGTCACTGGCTCTGTGTTGTCCCTTGTGTTTTACTGCCACTCACTGGTGTAGTTCTGATCTTTCAAGGTATACCACTTCTACTAGTTCTGAAGGCTTAGCATCATCCTAGTTGATTCACTTATTTTTACTGGGATTGCTGTGTTGTTTCATGTGTTGCACTGCCACTAGCTAAAGTGGTTTTGCATCCTCGCATGTGTCTCATTGCCACTCACTGGGATGGTTCCTTGTGGTCTCAGTTGTTCTACTTCTTCTCACTGGAGTGACTCAGTGTCATCCCAGGAATCCCACTGCCACTAACTGTGGTAGCTCCGAGTTGTTTGTTATTTCACTGCCACACACTGGTATGGCTTCAAGTTAACCCAGGTGTCCCACTGTCTCTCACTAGGGTGGCTCTGTGTGGTACAAGGTGTCCCAAGAAAACTTTCTGTGGTGACTTTACATGGTTTAATGTTTCTCACTGCTCCTCACTTTAGTGGCTCCGCATCATCCCAAGTGTTCAACTGTCGCTCAATGAAGTGACTTTGAATTGTTTGAGGTGTCTCACTGTCACTCACTGTGTGGCTGTGCATCATTCCAGGTGTTCTACTGAAGTTCCATGGGGTGGCTCTGTGTTGTTCCAGGTTTCTCAGTGCTGCTCACTGGGTTGGCTCGGTGTCATTTGACTTGTCTAACTGCTGTCCACTGGGGTGGCTACATGTTGATTCAATTGTCCCACTTTTGCTAACTGGAGTTGCTCTGAGTCATCTCAAGTGTACAAATGCTGTTTCCCCAGGTTGCTCTGCATCTTTTGAGGTTTCACTGACATTCACTAAGGTGGCTACCCATTTCAGGTGTCCCACTATCATTTACTGGTGTGGCTTTGTGTTATTTCATGAGTCCATCTGTCGCTTACTGGGGTGGCTTTGCATTGTCCCAGGTTCCTCACTGCTGTTCACTGGGATGGATTGGTTTTGTTTCAGTTGTCCAATTGCCACTCTCTTGGGTGGCTCATCATTGTCTCAGGCATCCTACTGACACTCTCTGGGGTAGCTCCTCATCTGTCCAGGTGTTTCACTGCCATTCACTGGGATAGCTTCATGTCATCCCAAGTGTCTCACAGCTGCTCTCTGGCATGGCTCTGCATTGTTTCAGGTTTCCCACTGCCATTCACTGGGGTAGTTTAAGGTCATCACAGTTGTTCCATTGTCTCTCATATGGGTAGCTCTGTGTCATTAAAATTGTCCTTCTGCTGCTTACTTGGATGGTTCTATGTAGTCCAAGGTGCCACACTGCTATTCACTTAGGTGGCTCCTGTCATTCAAGGTGTTTAATTTCTTCTCACTGAAGTGGTTTTGTGTTATCTGAGGTGTTTCACTGCTGCTCAGTGGGGTAGGTCTACATTGTCTCATTCTTTCCACTACCGCTCACTGGAGTTTCTCTGTGCCATTCCAGGTGTCACATTGCCACTAACTGGAGTGGGTCTGTGTAATACAAGGTGATTCACTGCTGCTCATTGTTGCGAATCTGTGTCTTACTGCCACTCAAGTGGGTTGCTTCCTGTTGTCCCAGGTGTCCTTTCATCTCTTACTGGTGTGGATTTGTGTCATCCCAGGTTTTCCAATGCTGTTAAAAACAGTAGTTTGTATCATCCTAGGTGTCCCACTGCTGCTCACTGTGGGGATCCTTTGCCATTTTAGATGTTCAACTGTCACTCACTAGAGTGGCTTTGTGTTGTTTGAGGTATACCACTGCCATTCACTTGGATGGCTCTGCATTATCCCAGGTGTCTCAATGCCACTTATTGAATGGCTTCATTTCGTCCCGAGTAACTTACTGCCCCTAGCTGTATTGGGTCCACTTCATCTCAAGTGTGTCACTGCCACTCACAAAAGTGGCTTTGTGTCATCCCAAGTGACTCACTACCACTCACTAAAGTGGCTTAGCATCATTTCAGGTGTCCCCCTGCTGCACATGGGGTTGCCTAGCATTGTCCCAGGTTTTCCACTGTCTCTCACAAGGGTAATTCCACATCATACCAAGTGACTCATTTTCCTCACTAGGGGGGCTCTGTGTCTTTCTAGGAATTTGACTTCAAATCACCAGCATTGCTCTGCCTTGTCTTTGGTGTTTCACTGCCATTCACTACAGTGGCTCTGCATCTATCCAGGTGTCCAGCTGCTGCTTACTAAGGTGGCTTTTTGTCAAGCTAAGTGTCCAATTGCTGCTCACTGTGGTGTCTTTGAATCATTTCAAGTGTTTCACTGCCATTTATTGGAGTGACTCAGTGGCATTCCATGTGTTTCTCTGGCTCTCACTGCCACTCCCTGAGTTAGGTGTGTTTTGTTTCAGGTATATATCACTGCCGTGCCCTGGGGTAGATTTGCATCATTCCAAATGTGCAACTGCAGCTCACTGGGGTGGCTCTCTGTCATTCCAGGTGTCCCAGCGATGCTCACTGAAGTGGTTATGCTTCCTTCCATGTGTCCCAACACCAATTCATAAGGTGGATCCCTGTTGTCCCAAGTGTCCCATGCCACTCTCAGGGGTGGCTCTCTGTCATCTCACCTGTTTCACTGCTGCTCACTGAAATTGCCCCAAGTAATCTCAACTTGTCTCGCAGTGGCTCATTTAGGTGGCTTCACATTACTTCAGTTGTCCCACTGCCTCTCACTGGGGTGGCTCCGTGTGGTTGTAGGTGTCTTAATGTGCTCTTTGGAGTGGTTTTGCATAGTTTCCTGTGTGTCACTGCTGCTCATTTTTATGGCTCTGTATCATCCCAGATGTTCAAATGCAGCTCAATAGAGTGTCATTGTGTCATTCTCAGTTTTCACTGCCATTCACTGAGTGGCTCAGCATCATTTCAGGTGTCCCGCTGAAGTTCACGTAGTAGCTCCGTGTTGTCCCCCTTTCCTATCGCTGCTCACTGAGATGGCTCTGCATCATCTGAATTTTCTGTGCTGTTAACTGAGGTGGTTCTCTATCATCCCAAATGCTTTACAGCCACTTATTGGGTTGGCTCTGGACCACCCCAGGTATCTCACTGCAGCTCACAAGCGTGGTTCTTCATTATCCCAGATGAATCAAAGTTGCTCACTTGGGTTACTCTGCATTGTTCCATGAGCTTACTCTCGATCACTAAGGTGGCTCCACATCTTTCCATGTGTTTCACTGCTACTCACTTTTCTAGCTCTGATCATTCAAAGTATGCACTCCTTGTCACTGAGGTGGCTTTGTTTCAACACAATTGTCCAACTTTTGTTTACTGAGATTGTTCTGCATCAGCCCATGTGTCCCACTTCTGCTTACTAAAGAGGTTCTCTATCATCACATGTGTCTCACTACTGCTAAAAGGGTGGCTCTGCATAGTCCCAGATGTCACATTGTTGCTCAATTGGGTGGCTCTGTGTCATTCCCAGTTTTACTGTGTTTAACTGGGGTGGCTTGGTGTCATGTCATATGTCCTATTTCTACTTACTGTGGTGATTATACATTATTCCAGATTTCCCATTGTAGCTCATCCCAGTGGTTTTGCATTACACCAGGTTTAGCACTGCCTCTCACTGGGGTAGCTCTGTTTTGGTCTCAGGTGTTCTAAGGTTGCTCTCTAGGGTTGCTTGGAATGGTCCCAGTTGTCACACTGCTGCTCACTTGGGGGCCTTTGTGTCATCCTATGTGTTTTCCATCTGCTCACTGGGGTGGTTCCATGTCATTCTAGATGTTCCACTGCTGATCATTGAGTGTATTTCTGTCATTCAGGTTTTTTTCTCAGACGCTCACTGAGTGGCTCTGCACTGTTCCATATGTCCTACTGAAGTTCACAGGTATGGCTATGTGTCATCTCTTGTTTCTCACTGCTTCTCACTGATGTTGCTAAGTGTTGTCGGAATTGTTTCACTGCAGTTCAATAGGATGGCTCCATGTTTTCTCAGGTGTCCCAGTTTTGCTCACTGTGGTGGCACTCCATCACCTCACGTGTACAAATTCCACTCAGGTGTCTCTGCATCATTCCAGGTGTTTCACTGACACTAAGGTATCGCCTTGTTATTTCAGGTGTCCCACTGCCCATTGCTGGGGTGGTTTTGTGTCATTTAATGTGTCCATCTGATTCTGATGCTTACTGAGGTGGCTTTGAGTCTTTGCAGATATCCCGTTGCTACTCACTGAAATGGCTTCACTTTTTCAAGGTTTTCAACCGTTACTGCCTCATATGACTCTGTCATCCCATGTGTTTTACTACTGCTTTCTGGGGTGGTTTTGCAAAACTACAGGTTTCCCACTTTCACTCAATGGGGTGTCTTTGTCTCATCCCAAGCATCCCACAGCTGCTCCCTAGTGTGGCTTTGTGTTGTTTCAGGTGTTTCACTGCCAGTGCCTGAGGCAGCTTAAGGTCATCCCTGATATCTTACTGCTGCTCACGGGGGTGATCCTGTGTCATTTCAACTCCTCCACTCTCACTCATTGGGGTGACTCTACATCATTCTAGAAATACCACCATGACTCACTTGGGTAGCTTTTCTTTGTTTTAGGTGTCTCCTGCCACTAACTGGAACGGTCTCATGTCATCCCAGGTGTCATTGTCACTAACTAGATTGGGTCTGCATCACCTGAGGTGTGTCACTGCTGCTCACTAAAGTGGCTCTGATTTGTTTCATGTGTCCTACTACTGCTCACTGAAGTGGTTTCTCATCATCCCAGGTGTCCCAGTGCCACTTATAAGGTCACTCCTCATTGTCCCAGGTGTTCCACTGCTGCTCACAAATGTGGTTTAACATCATACCAAGTGACCCATTGCCACTCACTGGGGTGACTCTTGTCATTCCAGGTGTTTGAATGCCAATCACTGGGGTTGCTCTGCGCTGTCTTAGGTGATCCACTGCGACTCACTACAGAGGCTCTGTATGTCTCAGTTGTCATTGCTGCTCACTGGGGTGTCTTCAAGTTTTATCAGGTGTCCCAGTGTTGCTTTCTGGCATGGCTCAGTGTCATTTCATGTTATTCTCTGCCTTTCATTGGGGTGGCTTCGTGTAGTCCCAGGTGTTTCACCATCACTTCTTGGGTTATATGTGTGTTACTTCAGATACACAAATGCTTGTCTCTGTGGTGACTTTGCATCATCTTTATTGTCCCACTGCCACTCATTGTGGTGGCTCTGTTTAATTTTAGTGTCCCAGTGATGCTCAGTAGTGTCACTGTGAGTGGTCTCAGTTTTCCCACAGTTGCTCATTGTAGTGGCTTTGTGTTACTCCAGATGTTTCACCGACACTCATTGAGGTGGCCATGCCTCATCTCAGGAGTCCCATCCCCAGTCTTGGGGTTGGATGCCTATCATACCAAGTGTCCCATGCCACTGTCTAAAGCTGGCTCTTTGTCTTCCCACCCTCCCCACTGCTGCTCACTGGGGTGGACTTACATTGTCTCAGCTATCCTACTGCTACATACTGGGATGGCACAGCATCATCCCAGGTGTTTCATATCTGCTCACTGAGAAAATCTGTGTTGGCCAAGGTGTTCCACTGCTTCTCACTGAGGTGGCTCTGTGTTGTGCCTTGTGTTTCACTGTCACCCACTGGGGAGGGGGTCTGCTTTATTTCAGGTATCCCAATGCCACTTATTGGATGGCTCTGTCATTTTTGGTATACCACTTCCTCTTACTGGGGTGGTTCTTTATCATTCCAGGTATTCCATTGCTTCTCATTTCAGGTATACCACTGCTTATCCCTGGGGTAGCTTCACATCATTTCAGGTGTCCCAAGGCCACTCACAGGGGTGACCCCACATCACACCAAGTGTCCCACTGCCTCTCACTATTTAAGCTCTGTCCCATACCAAGTGACTTATTGCCTTCTTTTGGGGTGGCTCTGTATCTTCCCAGGTGTCCCACCACTGCTAACAAATGTGGTTTTTCATAGTCTCAGATGTTCCACTGCCCCTCACTGTGGTGGCCTTCTGTCATCACAGGAGTCCCACTGCTGCTCACTGGTGTGACTCTGCATCATCCTAGTTGTTCCACTGTAGCTCACTAGAATGGCTTTTCATCATCCCAGATACATAACTGATGCTCACTTGGGTAACTGTGTTGTCCCAGGTGTCTTCCTGTAGCTCATTGGGGTGGCTCTGTGTCATTCTATTTGTTTCAGTGTTGCTCAGTTCGCTGTCCCTGATTGTTCAAGATACACCACTGCTGCTCACTGGGGTTTCTCCCTGTAATTATTGTTGTCTCAATTCTGTTTACTGATGTTGCTCTGTGTCATACCATGTGGCCCACTTTTGTTCACTGGAGTGTTTTTGCATCGTCACATTTGTCCCACTGCCACTCACTGGGGTGATTCTTCATAGTCTCAGATGTCACACTGTTACTTAATTGGGTGGCTCTGTGTCATCTCAGGTGTTCCACAGTGTCTCACTGGGGTAGCTCTGTGTCGTGTAATATTTCCTATTGCTGCATACTGTGGTAGTCATGTATTATTTCAAGTTTCCTACTGTTGCTTCCTCTGGTGACTCCACATTGCTCCAGGTGTACCACTACCTTTCAGTGCAGTGACTCCATGTGGTCTCTGATATCCCAAGTCTGCTCTCTGAGATGGTTTTGCATGGCCCCAGGTGTCTCACTGCTATTCACTTGGATGACTTTGCATCACCCTAGGTGTCCCTCTGCCACTTACTGGGGTTGCTCTGTGTCATCCCAGATGTTCTACTGCTGTGCATGGAGTGGCTTTCTTTCATTTTAGGTTTTTCACTGCTGCTTACTGAGTGGCTCTGCATCATTCCAGGTGTCCTACTGAAATTCACTGGTGTGGCTTTGTATTATCACAGGTTTTTCACCACTGTTCACTGGCATGGCTCAGTGTCCTCTGAATAGTTCCACTTTCATTTACTGGGGTGGCTCTGTTTTGTGTCAGGTGTCATACTTGTGCTCAATGGGGTAATTCTGCATCATTCATGTATACAAATAGCACTTACTTGGTGTCTCTGAGTTCTTTCAGGTGTGTTACTGCCACTCACTAAAGTGGCTCTTTGTCATTTTAGGTGTCCCACTGCCACTTACTGGGTAGCTTTGTGTCATTTAATGTGTCCATCTGATGCTTACTGGGGTGCCATTTCATCATCACATGTGTCCCACTCTCTCTCACAGGAATGGCCCTGTTGTGTTCCAGGTGTCCAACTGCTGCTCTCAGGTAGCTCTGTGTCATCCCATGTCATTTGCCACTTTGCAGTATGGCTCCGTAGCACATTATATGTCCCATTTCCACTCAGTGGTGTGACTTGCTGTCATTCCAGGTATCACACTTTCACTCCCAGGTGTGGGTTCACATATCACTGGTTTTTCACTGCAACTACCTGAGGTGGCTTCAGGTCATCCCTGATGTCCCATCACTTCTCATTGATTTGCTTTGCATCGTCTTGGGTGTTCTCAGCAATACACTGGGGTGGTTCAATGTCATTCCAGGTGTCCCACATCTCCTCACTTGGATGGCTCCATGTGGTACCAGATGTTTTACTGTCTCTCACTGGTGTTGCCTTGCATTGTCCCATGTGTTTCACTGACACTCACTGTGGTGGCTTTGTGTTATTTCAGGTGTTTCATGGCCAATCATTTGGGTCGATCTTTGTCATCCAAGGTGACCCACTTCTGCTTTCTGGACTAACTCTGTATCATTTTAGGTGTCCCAGTGCTGCTCATTGTGGTGGCTTCAGGTGGTTCATACACTTGGCTAACCCCATTTGGTCTAAGCTGTCACACTGCTGTTTACTTGGGTGTTTTTTTTTGTTGTCCCAGGTGTCCAACTGCCATTCACTGGGGTGGCTTCCTGTTGTCCAGGTGTTCCACAGCTGCTCACTAAGATATCTCTGTGTCATTACAGGTTTCTAGGTGCGACTAACTGGAGTGGCTCTGCCTGGTCTCTGGTGTCCCACTGCAGCTCAACGTGGCAGCTCCGAGTCATATCAGATGCACCACTGCAGCTCACTGGGGTAACTTTCCATCATCCCAGATGTCCCACTCATGCTCACTGGAATAACTTGCTTTCAGCTGATGTGTTCCATATTGATGTGCCCTGTGTAGCGTTGTGTCATTCCAGATGTTTCAATGCCACTCACAGGGTGTATCTGTTTCATCTTAATTGTCCCACTGCTTTTCACTGAGGTTGTTTCAAGTTATCCCCTGTGAGGTAGTTCCACATTATCACTGGTGTCCACTGCAGAAAGTAGGTGTGGCTCTGAATCAACCCAGGTGTTACACTGACATGCCCTTGGGTGGCTCCACATTTTTTGAGATGTCTCACTGCCACTCACAATGCTGTTTATGTGTTTGTTTTTTTTTTGGTTTTGGGGGGTGTGTCTTAAGGCTGTTGGCTTGTGTGACTTTGTGTCATCCTCAGTGTACCACTATCTTTCACTTGGGTGACTTTGCATCATCTCAGATGTTCCATTGCTGCTAATGAAATGGCTTCACATTCTCTCAGAGTTTCCACTGCTGCTGAATTCGGTGACTTTGTGTTGTTTCAGGTATCCCACTGTTGCTAACAGGAATGACTCTACTCCATTTTTATATGTCTTGTAGTCATTCACTGAAGAGACTCAGTATTGTTTTAGGTGTTCCCACTGCCACTCACTGAGGTGGCTCTGTGTCATCTCAAGTGTCCCACTGCTGATTACTTGGGTCACTATGTGTCATTTTATCTGTCCCACTTCTCATTGGGCTTACATCAGGTCATTTCATGTGTCTCACTGCCACAAAATGAGGTGGTTTCTCATGGTCCCAAGTGTCACACTGTCATTGCTTGTGTGGTTTTGTGTGCTATGAGCAGTCACATTGTTGTTTACCTCTGTGGCTCTGTATTGTCTCAGGTTTTCTGGGCAGTGCTTGAACCAGAGGCCAGGTCAAGTGAGAGAAAATTAGTTTAGCAAAGCTACCTATGTAATTGGAATCCGAGGTTCAGGGGTCTTGCAGGGCTTCCCAGAACTTGGTGAACAAGGACACCACTCAGGATGTAGTATCTGGCAGGTTAAGGAGAAGGAGGAAAGCAACATTGCCTGTGAGGTGGAGGAATCATAAACAAGACCAAAAGGATGGGGGTTGGCAAGATTGTTTTGCAATAAAGAAGTTACACCCCCTGTTGTTTTTGGGATATAAAATAAACCCGCTGCAGACCAGAAAGGTCTCTGTGTCTCCATCAGAGCCCAGGGAACCACCTGGTCTCAGCTTTGCTATCTGTTATGTAGTGTGTGTGTGTGTGTGTGTGTGTGTGTGTGTGTGTGTGTGTGTGTTTCTCAATTCCCCATAGCTTCCCCTCTGGTTCCATTCTCCCCACACTGGTCACAGGCCAAGGTTTCCTTGTGCCACTTATGGGGGTGGTTTTAAGTCATTACAGGTTTCCCACTGCCAATAACTGGGGTGGGACCACATAGCCACTTTTGTAACATTGTCATACAGTTGTGTGGCTCTGGGTTGTCTCAGTTGTCTTACTGTCACTCACTAGGGTAGTGCTGTGTCTTTCTAGGTGTCTTACTTTCTCTAACTGGATTGGGTCCACATTGTCTCAGGTGTCCCACTGCCACTCACTAAAGGGGCTTTATATCATTTCAAGTTTTGCACTGCCACTTATGAGGTCACTTAGCATCATCTCAGGTCTCAGGTGTTTCACTACTACTCATGGGGTTTCTGTGTCATACCAAGTGACACATTGTCTTCAAATGTGTCCTACTGCCACTTTCTAATGTGGCTTTTTGTTATTTCAGATGTTATACTTCCCCTTCCTGGAGTGACTCTGAGTCATTTCAGGTTTCCTACTGCTGTTTACAAAGTGGCTCAGTGTCATTCCATGTGTTTCTCTGTCACTCACTGCAGTGGCTTCATGTTGTCCTAAGTGTTTCACTACTACTCCCTGGGGTAAGTGTGTGTCATTTCAAGTATACCACTGCCACTACCTGAGGTGGATTTGCATTTCTCAATTGTCCTACTTCCATTAACTGGGGTGGCTCTTTGTCATTTCAGTTCCCCAGTGCCCTCATTAGGTTTGCTCCATGTGAACTCAAGTGTCCCACTGCTGCTTACTTTGGTGGCTTTCTATCATTTCAGATGTCTCACTGATGCTCACTGAGGTGACTGCTTCATCTCAGGTGTCCCTGTAGTGAATTTCTGTAATCTCATGTGTCCCATGCCCGTCCCTGGGGTGGCTCCCTGTCATTTAACTTGTCCTGCTGCCACTCACTAGGGTGACCATGTGTCACCCCAGCTGTCTCACTGCCACTCACTGGGGTGGCTCTGTGTTGTCTCAGGTATCCCATGTCTGCTTAATGGAGTGGATTCTCATGTGTTCCACTGAGGCTCACTGGAGGAACTCCCTGTTGTCTCACTTGGCTGGCTTTGCATTGCACAGATGTCCCACAATCTCTCATTAGGTGTCTTCATGTCATCTCCTGTTCCCACTGCTGCTCACTCTTGGCTTGTTCTATGTAATTTCAGTTGTCTTAGGTATTCAATTCCTGCTTACTATGGTTGTTCTGAGTCATCCAGGGGTTCTACTGCTGGTCACTAGGGTGTCTCTAAGTCATGTCATATGTTTCACTGATGCCTACTGAAGTGGATCAATGCTATTTTATGTTTCTCTCTACATTCATTGGATGGCTCAAGTATACCTCTGCTTCTTTCTGCTGCTGACTGGGGTGGCTCTCTTTCATTTTAGTGTTCTAGTGTCTCTCAATAGGTTCACTCAGCATGATCTTAGGTATTTCACTGCTGCTCAGTCTGGTAGCTCTGTGTCATTCCAGGTGTCCCACTGATATTCACTGAGGTGGCTGTTGCTGGTCTCAGGTATGTCATCACTGATCCATGAGGTGAATTTCTGTTGTACCAGGTATCCAATGTTGCTTTCTGGATTGGCTTTCTGTCATCCCATCACTGCTGCTCTCTGGGTTGGCCCACATCATTCCAGCTGTGTCATTATTGCTTACTCTGGTGGCTACCAGCTCTCTCATGATTTCCACTGCCACTCACTTGGGTAGATTTGTGCCATCCCAGGTGTTTCCTACCTGCTTACTGGAGTAGATCCATATCATCTTTTGTGTTCCACTACTTCTCACTGAGATACCTGTATGTCGTTTTAGGTGTTTCACTGTCACTCACTGGGTGGCTGTCTTTTCTTAATTTTTCCATTGCCTTCAAAAGGGGTGAGTTTGTGTCATCTGGGTTGTCACACTGCCACTCAATGTGGTGGCTTTGTGTCATTCTAGGTGTGTCACTGTCACTCACAGGCTTTGAGACATACCAGGTTTTCCACTGCTGCTCACTGGGGTGGTTTTCCACTGCTGCTTACATGAGAATGGAGTAGCTTTTTGTCATCTCTGGTATCTAACTACCACCCAGTGAGATTGCTCCTCATCATTTTAGGTGTTCTACTGCTGCTTATTCTGGTGGCTCTCTGTCATTCTAGGTATCTCATTTGTGCTCACTGTGTTAGCTCTGTTTTTTCCCTGGCATCCCAGCACTGCTCACTCAGGTGATTCAGCATCATCCCAGATAACACAATGCCACTCCTTTCCATGGCTCAGTATCATTCCAGTTTTTGCACTGGTGCTCATTGAATTTGCTCTTTGTCTTCTTATGTGATCTACTGCCCTCAGTGGGGTGGACCCATGTAATTCCAGGTGCCCCACTGCTGCTCACTAGATTTTTCTGCATCATGCCAAGTGTTACACTGCTGATCACTGGTGTGGCTGTGCATCATCTAAAATGCACCCCTGCAGTTCATCTGGGTAACTTTGCATCATTTCAGTTGTCCCACTGCTGCTCTCTGTTGTGAGCTCAGTGTTTTCCCAAATGTCCTACCGCCACTCAATTGCATGGCTTTGTGTCATTCCAGGTGTTCCACTGCCACTGATAAAATGGCTTTGCATCTTCCCAGGGTATCTACTGCTGCTCAATTGTGTGGCTTGTGTTTAAGTGTCCTACAGCCACTCAATGGGGTTACTTTGTGTCATTTTATATGTCTCACAGTCTCTCATTGGGGTGGCTTAATGTTTTCCCAGGTATTCAACTGCCACTCACTTTGGTGGCTCTGCATCATCTCAAGTTTTGTTGCCAATTTAATGGGTGCACTGTGTCATCCCAGGTGTTTTACTTCTGCTCAATGGGCTGACTTCATGTCCTACTGCCACTCACTTATGTGGTTCCACATGCTCCCAGATTTTACATTGTCTTTCACTTGATTGGTTCTGAGCTGTCACACTGCTGATTACTTTGATGGCTCCATGTTGACCCAGGTGCCATAGCAGATATTCCAGTGTTGTTACTGTGATGATCCTGTGTTATTTTAGATGTCACACTCTTACTCATTGGGGAGACTATGCATCATTTTAAGCATATCACTCCCACTCACTTGGGTGGCTCTGCATTTTCTCAGGTGCTCTACTGCTGCTTGATAGAATGACTGCATGTCATCCCACTTACTGCCTCTAATTGTGTTAGGTCTGAATCATTTCTGTCTCACTGCCACTCATTAAGCTGGATCTGGGTCATTCTAGTAATCTCACAATAGCTCACTGAAGTGACTCTGTATCATTTCAGTAGTCCAACTTCTGCTCATAGGACCATCCTGCATTGTCCCAGATGTTTTACTGCCATTCATAAGGGTGGTTTCATGTCATACAAAATTATCCGTTGTTACTCACTGTGGTGGCTCTCTGTCATTCCATGTGTTAGACTGCTGACCTTCCAAGTTGCACTGTAGGGAGAAGAAGGCAATATGGTGACTGGAGAGGAGGTCCCTAAAGCCTCTCCCAGAAAATACAATTGAACGACCGCCCAGGAGCCAAGAAACAGGACCCTGCGTGACAACACAGCTGTTGAGAAATCCACAAATCACAAGTACACACCTGGAGGTTGGAGAGAAGGGGGCGAGTGAGGGAGAGGAAAGAGAGCAGAGACTGCAACAGGACACAATCGCTGCGGACTATTCTGAGCTGCCCAGTTCGGGGGAGGGGAGAGACCGCAGGGTAGCTGGGCTTTGGAGCTGCATGCTGGAGACGGAGTTTGGGAGCCAGCCTCTGGAACTTTTGAGTGGTAGAAGAGCTGAGCAAGGACTCTGAACTGCAAAGAGGACATCCCAGCTCTAGGCCCCCTGGAGACCTACACAGGGCTGCAGTTCCTGTTCCCAGCCCCCTGCAAAGGCAACCCTGCTGTCTCAGGCCAGGCCCACAGCTTTGGACTTATGGAGCGTGCACTTACTCATGCATCACAGGGTTCTGAAAGCAGTGTGAGCCCCTAGACAGCCAGATGCTGAATCAGGACTAGGAAGAAAGACTGATTTGATAGCATTGACCTGAGCCAGCAGGAACAAGCCTTGGAACAGCTTCCCCAGCAAAGGGCAGAAGGCAGAGCAGCCCTTGGAGCACCTTTTGTTGGCCTCTCCCCAGGATATATATGCATAGTCTCCTAACACAGTGGGAGATCAGAAACAAGAAACAAACAACCCCCTCTCTCCCAAAACTAAACTCCCAGGGCCACCTATTGTCTGTCCTATAGCAAGAAAACACAAAAGCAATAATCTGGGCACTGAACATAAATTCCTCATGTCAAAGAGGAAGAACTCAGTAGACAGGATGAATTCCTTAAAAACTAAAACTCCTCAGAAAGAACATGAAATTTACCCAGAAGACAGTGTCTTAGACGTGGAAGGGTGTGGTTTAAGTGACAGGTAATTTAAAGCAGCTATTCTAAGGGTTGTGAGAGAAATGAAAACCTATTGGCAGAACACCATAGCTGAGATAAATAATATAAAAAAGTACGTAAACGACATAAAAAAGGAACTCTGTGAACAAAAAGAACAATTTAACAACGAAATTCAAAACATGAGAAAGATTGAGACGGATGCGAGAAATAATACGATAAAAGAAGTGAGAAATGAAATAACTGCCATAGGAAACAGGACCAACCAGATGGAGGAAAGAATTAGTGTATTGAAGATCAGAACATGGAAACAGCTCAGAAAGAGGAAGAGAGGGAATATAGAACCAAAGGATTGAAAGAACTCTGCGAGAACTATCCAACTCCATGAGACAAAACAATATCAAGATAATAGGAATAGAAAAGGGGGCAGAGCAATCTACAGAGAGCATACTCAAACAAATCGTAGATGAGAACTTTCAAAACCTATGGGAAATCTGGAACCCCAAGTTCAAGAAGAAAACAGGTCCCCTAGATACCTGGACCATAACAGATCTTCTCCAAGACACATGGTATTAAAGATGAACAAAACTAAAGACAAAGAGACAATTCTCAAGGCAGCCAGGGAAAAAAGAACTATAACTTTTAGAGAAAAACCCATCAGGATGGCATCGATTTCTCAGCAGAAACTCTACAAGCCAGGAGAGAGTGGAATCCAATATTCAAAAATTTAAAAGAGAGAAACATCCAGCCAAGAATAAATTATCCAGCAAAATGATCTTTCAGATATGAAGGTGGAATAAAGATCTTCTCAGACACACAGTAGCTGAGGGAATTTGCCAGCACGAGGGCAGCACTCCAAAAAATACTAAAGGAGGCCCTCTGGCTTGAAACAAAACCTCAGGAAAAATGGAACAAAGTTGGGGCAACAAGAAAGAAACAAAAATAAATAAATAAACAAACAAACAAAAACAAAGAAAAAAATAAGTAATGGTCACAGGAAATCCTCACATATTGATCATCACTCTAAATGTTAATGGACTGAACTCACCAATAAAAAGACACAGAGTAGGAGACTGGATTAAAAAACAGAATGCGTCCATATGCTGTCTCCAAGAAACACACCTCATCTGTAAGGGCAAACAGAGACTCAGAGTGAAAGGATGGGATACAATACTCCAAGCAAATGGTAACCAGAGAAAAGCAGGAGTGGCCTTACTGATATTTGATGAAATAAACTTCAAGTTAAAGAAGACAGTAAAAGACAAAGATGGTCATTACATAATGATAAAAGGCACAATGCAACAACAAGAAGACTTGACACTAATCAACATATATGCTCCCAACCACGATACACCAAAATACACAAAGAAACTACTAACAGACTTGAAAGGAGAAACTGATAAATACACAATCATAGTGGGAGACTTAAACACCCCATTAACAGCCATGGACAGATCATCCAAACATAAAATAAATAAGGAAAAATCAGCTCTAAATGACACATTACAACAATTGGACATTATTGACATTTACAGGACACTTCATCCAGCAAAAAGAGACTACAACTTCTTTTCTAGTACGCATGGAACATTCTCAAGAATAGACCACATGCTGGGACACAAAAGTAACCTCAGCATATTCAAGAAGATCTAAATCATACCAAGTGTATTCTCAGACCACAAAGCTTTGAAATTAGACATCAACTGTAAAAGGAAAGCAGAATAAAACCACATATACATGGAGATTAAACAACAGCTTATTAAAAAAAGGACTGGGTAAAAGAACAAATAAAAGATGAGATTAAAAAATATATAGAAACTAATGACAATGAAAATACAACCTATTCGATTTATTGGGACACAGCAAAAGGGGTAATAAGAGGGATATTTATATCATTACAGGCCTATCTTCTTAAGAAACAAGAAAATTCACAAGCAAATATCTTAGCATCCCATCTTAAAGAACTAGAAAAAGTAAAGCAGACAAAACCCAAAGTCAGCAGAAGGAAACAAATAATAAAAATTAAAGCAGAGCTAAACCAATTAGAGAACAGAAGGACAATAGAGAAAATTAATATAATGAAGAGCTGGATCTTTGAGAAAGTGAACAAAATTGACAAACCCCTGGCAAGACTAATCAAAGGACGAAAGGAAAGGACACAAATATCCAAAATTAGAAATGAAAGGGGAGAAATTACCACTGATACCACAGAAATACAAAGGATTGTAAGAAAATATTACGAAGGACTTTATGCCATGAAATTTAACACCCTAAAAAAAATGGACAAGTTTTTAGACACTTATAGCCTACCAAGACTGAACCAAGAACTGGATAGTCTAAATAGACCAATCAATAGCAACGAGATTGAAATGACTATCCATTATCTCCCTAAAGGCAAAAGCCCTGGACTAGATGGATTCACCAACAAGTTCTACCAAGCATTCAAAGAAGATTTAATGCCTATCCTCCTCAGACTCTTCCAAGAAATTGAAGAGGAAGCAATACTTCCTAACTCATTCTATGAGACGAACATGACCTTAATACGAAAGCCTGGCAAAGACAACACAAAAAAAGAAAACTATAGACCAATATCTCTGATGAACACAGATGCAAAAATCTTGAACAAAATATTAGCAAACACAATACAATACATCAAAAAGATCATACAACATGGTCAAGTGCCATTCATCCCAGGAGCACAAGAATGGTTCAACCTACGAAAATCAATCAATGTGATACAGCGCATAAACAAAATCAAAGATAAAGACCATATGGTCATTTCAATTGCTGCAGAAAAAGCTTTCGACAAGGTACAACATCCATTTATGAACAAAACACTAAATAAAATAAGTAGAGAAGGAAAGTATCTCAACATAATAAAGGCCATATATGAGAGACCCTCAGCTAACATCATACTGAATGGGGAAAAGCTGAAACCTATTCCCCTAAAATCAGGAACAAGACAGGGATGCCCCTGTCACCATTGTTATTTAATATAGTAATGGAAGTTCTAGCCACAGCAATCAGGTAAGAGAAAGGAATCAAAGGTATCCAAATTGGGAAAGAAGAGGTCAAATTGTCACTATTTGCAGATGACATGATCCTTTATATAAAAAATTCCAATGATTCCACCAGGAAACTATTAGAAACAACTAACAAATATAGTAAAGTCTCAGGATACAAAATCAATGTACAAAAATCAACAGCATTCCTTTATACAAACAATGAATCCTCAGAAAAAGAAATGAGGGCGTCAATTCCTTTTGCTATCACAACAAAAAGAATGAAATACCTGGGAATTAACTTAACAAAGAACATGACAGACTTATACACAGAGAACTATAAGACACTTTTGAAAGAAATTGAAACACACTTTAAGAGGTGGAAAAATATCCCCTGTTCATGGATAGGAAGACTTAACATTGTTAAAATGGCCATTCTGCCCAAAGCAATCTACAGATTTAAGGCAATACCCATGAAAATCCCACTATCATACTTTCGTGAAATAGATAAAAGAATTAGTAAATTTATATGGAACCATAAAAGACCTCGAATTGCCAAAGCCATACTACATAAAAAGAATAAGGCTGGTGCCATTACACTTCCTGACTTCCATTTATATTACAAAGCATCAATAGTCAAAACAGCTTGGTACTGGCAGAAGAACAGAAATAGAGACCAATGGAATAGAACTGAAAACCCAGAAATCAACCCACAAATATATGGACAAATAATTTTCGAAAAAGGAGCAAAAAACATACAATGGGGAAAAGACAGCCTCTTTTGTAGGTGGTGCTGAGAAAACTGGAAAAACATGCAAAAGAATGAACCTGAGCTGTGAACTCTCTCCATATACAAAATTAACTCAAAATGGATGAAAGACCTTCATATAAGACCTGCAACAAAAAACTGTATAGAAGAAGACATAGGTACCAAACTTATAGACCTAGGACTCATGAACCTGTCCTCAAAGGCAAGGGAAGCAAAAGCAAAAATAAATGAATGGGACTATATCAACCTAAAAAGCTTCTGAACAACAAAAGAAACCATCAACAAGGCAAAGAGACAGCCAACTGAATGGGAGAAAATATTTGCAAATAACGCATTAGATAAGGGTCTAATATCTAAAATATATGAAGAACTAATAAGACTTAACAACAATAAAACAAACAACCCAAATGAAAAGTGGGCAGAAGAACTAAACAGACACTTCTCCCATGAAGAAATACAAATGGCCAGCAGACATATGAAAAAATGCTCATCCTCATTAGCTATCAGGGAAATGCAAATCAAAACCACAATGAGATACCACCTCACACCTGTTAGAATGGCTGTTATCAATAAGACAAGGAATAACAAAGGCTGGAGAGGATGTGGAGAAAAAGGGATTCTGGTACACTGCTAGTGGGAGTGCAAACTGGTATAACCACTGTGGAAGACAGTGTGGAGGTTCCTCAGAAAATTGGGAATGGAGCTACCATTTGACCCAGCAATCCCCCTTCTGGAGATCTACCCAAATAATCAGAAAACCTTTGTCCGCAAAGACTTATGTACCCCAATGTTCATTGCAGTGCTGTTCACAGTGGCCAAAACATGGAAACAACCAAAGTGCCCTGTGACAGATGATTGGATAAAAAAGCCGTAGTACATATTCACAATGGAATATTACTCAGCTATAAGAAAAGATGCAATATTGCCATTTGCAACAAAATGGATGGACCTGGAGATCATCATGCTAAGTGAAATAAGCCAGACAGAGAAAACAAAGAACTGTATGACTTCACTCATGTGTGGAATATAAAACTGAAAGCAAAGAAAAAAGAAATGAACAAAAAACCCATGGACACAATCAATAGTTTAATGTTTATTTGGGGACGAGTGGGTCAGGGTGGGGAGAAAGGGGAGGGAGTGGGGGAGAAGGGGGGCAGCTAAATATAAGGTGATGGAAAGAGAAGTTACATTAGTTGGTGAACTTATACAAGTTGACAATGCACTGTAGAATTGTATGGTTAACCCTATGTAATCCTTGCTAACAGATGTCACCCCAATAAGTCTAACTATAAAAATGAATTTAAAAAAATAAAATAAATTTTGAAAAAAGTTGCACTATAATGTCCACAATGTTTCACTGCTGCTCACTACAGTCTCTCTGTGTCATCCAAGGTATTCTACTGCTACTCACTAGGGAGTCTGAATCATTTCAGCTGTCTCACTCTGCTTACTGAAGTGGCTCATTGTCATTTCATGTTTCTCTCTACTGCTCACGGGTGTGGTTCAGTGTTATCCCAGCTGTTTCACTTCTTCTCCCTGAGGTGCAACACTAGGTATGTCTCATTGCAGGTATGCCACAGCTTCTTTCTGAGGTAAATTTGTATCATTCCTAATGTTCTACTGCCACCCACTTTGTTTTATTTTAGTGCCCCATTGCTTCTCACAAGGGTTGCTATGTTTGGTCTCAGATTTCTCACTGCTGCTTCCTGTGGTAGCTTTGTTTTATTCCAGGGGTTTCACTGACAATTACTGGTGTGACTGTGCCTCATTTCAGGTGTCCCGCCACTGATCTCTGTGGTGGATCTCTTTCTTTCCAGGTGTCCTATGCTACTTTCTGGGGTGACTCGCTGTCATTTCACTAGTACCACTACAGCTCACTAAGAAGGCCTCATGTGGTCTTAGCTGTCCCACTGTTGCTTACTGCAGTGGCTTTGAATCATTCCCTGTCTCTCAGTGACACTCACTTGGGTGGCTGTGCATCATCCCAGGTGTTCCACTGTTTTTCACTGAGGTTACTCTGTTTCATTTAATACACTCCACTGTCACTCACTGGGGTAGCTCTGTGTCATTTCAGGTGTCTCTATGCCACTTACATGGGTGGCTTTGCATTGTTTCAGAAATACCACGTTTTCTTACTGGTGTGGCTTTGCATTGTCTTTGGTGTTCCACTGCTGCTCACTGCAGTGGTTCTGAGTCACTTCAGGTATACCACTGCCACTCACTAGGTTGGCTTCATGTCATTCCAGGTGTTTCAAAGTTGCTCACAGAAGTAGCTCAGGCCATACCATTGTGTCACTGCTACTCACTGATGTGGCTCTGTGTTGTTACAGGTGTGTGGTGCCAATACCTGGGTGGCCCTTCATCATATCATGTGGTTCATTGTAGCACACTGGGTAACTATGTGTCTTCTTAATTGTCCCACTTCTGCAAAGAGGGTTGAGTTTGCATCTTCCCAGGCTTCTAACTGCCACTCACTGTGGTAGATTTGTGTCATTCCATGTGTGTCACTGCCACACACAGAGATGTCTTTGAATCATGCCAGGTGTCCCACTGCCACTCACAAAAGTTATTCTGCCTCATCTCAAGTGTTCCACTGCTGCTTACTGTTGTGGCTCCATGTTGTTTCAGGTGTTTTCCCTGCTATCATTGGAATGATTCATCAGCCCAGGTGTCCCAGTGCCACTCCATGCCATGACTCCACATTATAATATGGGTTCCACTGCTGCTCACTGAAGTTGCTCTTTGTCTTCTTAGATGTTCCACTGTCCCTCACTGGAATGGCTCCACATCATCTCAGGTGTTCCGCAGCTGCTTATTGGTTTGTTTCTGCATCATTTCAGATGTCCCACTGCCACTCACATGGGTGGCTATGCCTCATCTCAGATGCACAACTGTAACTCACTGAGGTAACTCTGAGCATTTACAGTATCTCTATGCTCCTCACTGGGGTTGGCTTTGTGTAGTTCCATGTAATCCCAGATATCCCACTACTTTACACTGTAGTGGCTCCATGTTACTCCAGGTATTTCACTGCTGTTCACTAAGGTGGTTCTGTGTCATCCCAGATGTTCCACTTCCACTCATTGGGGTCGCACCTTGCTCTCTCAAGTATTCCACTCCAGCTCAGTATGGTGGGTCTGTGTTTTCTCAGGTATCCCCTTGCCACTTTATTTGGCTTGACATTGTCACAGATGTCTCAATGCCACTAACTGGGCTGGCTATGTGTCATCCATAGTGTCTAACTGCCACTTGCTGGGTGGTTCCAGATGGTTTCACACATCACCCTTCTGCCACATTGGTGACTCCATGTTGTCCTACTGACTCTAATTAACCCAAATTGTTTCACTGCCATTCACTGGGGTGACTCTTCCTCATCTCAGGCATCCTACTGATGCTCACTGTGGCGGCTCTGTCATCCCAAGTGTCTCACTGCTGCTCATGTGTGACTTTGTGTTGTTCCATGTGTATTACTGTCTCTAATTAGGGTGGCTTTGTGTCCTATTCCAGGTATTTTACTGCCATTCACTGTGTGGGTCTGTGTCATCCCAGGTGTCCTATTGCCACTCACAAGGGTGGCTCTGCATCATTGTGGGTGTCCCACTGCTCTTTTTGTTGTCTCAGGTGTTTCATTTCTGTTCACTGAAAGGTATTTCACGTTATCTCAAGTGACCCACTTCCTCTAACTGAGGTAGATTTATGGATTTATGTCATCTCTGGTGCCTAACTGCTACTCCCTCTGGTTGGCTCCACATTATCCAAGGTTTTCTAATGTAGCTTCTTGGGGTGGCTTAGTGTCATTTCAGGTAACCCACTGTTTCTCACTGGGGTTGCTCTGTGTCATCCCAGGTGCCCCACAGTTGCTCTTTAAGGTGACTTTGTAATGTCACCTTTCAATAAGGTGGCTATTTGTCATCTCAGGTGTTAAACTGCCACTAACCCTGGTGATTCTCCATCATCTCACCTGTTCTACTGCCAGCAACTCACCAAGGTGATTCTGTGTTATTCTTGTGTCCCACTGCCACTTACAATGGCATCTGAATTGTCCCACTGCTGTTTACAGTGGTGGCTCTTTTGTCATCTCAGATTATCTATCTCCTTTCACAGGTGTAGTTTCACATTGTCCCAATTTTTCACTGCCACTTTCTGTTTTAGTTATTATAGGTGTTTCACCCCTTGTTACTTGGATGGCTCTGCATCATTTCAGGTGTCCTACTGCGATTTAATAAGGTGGCTCTGCATCACCCCAGGTGTCTCACTGCTGCTCCATAAAGTAACTCTGTTTTCTCAAGGGTCCAAATGCTGCTCCATGGGGTCGTTTTGCATTATTTCAGGTGTTCCACTACTGCTCACTGTGGGTTGTCTTTGTCATTCCATGTTTTTGTTTGTTTATTTGTTTGTTTTTTGCTGTTCACTGGATTGGCTATGCATCATTTCCAGTGTTTCACTGCCACTCATTGGGATGACTTTATTTAGTTCCAGGCATCCCACTCCTGCTTCCTGTGGGATCTTTCCATTATTCCTTGTGTTCCATTGCTTCCTGGGGTTGCTTCTTATCACGCCAGGTTTCCAAGTTCTGCTCAGTAAAATGACTTCATGTTGTCCTCGGTGTCCCAGACCACTATCTGAGGTAGTTTCATTTCATTCTCAGTGTCCCATCTGCTTTGGCAAAAACAAAATAGAAACCCTAAGCCATCATAATGAGAGAGAAAACCCACAGCCATCGAAAAAATGACTTTGGGAACTCACAATTTGCAAAGAGACAGACAGAGGAGTCTCAAGCCCTCAAAAAAAATGAAGCCTAGATTTTGAAAAGGTAAAAAGAGGGGAGCTGAAACCTCAAAATGACAAAGGGGCAGACTTCCAGTCCTCTGAAAAAATAGGAGACCTCAGCTTAAGTGTGCATACAGAAAGAATCCCCAGCTCTCAGAATCGCTAAGAGTGGGAACCCAGCTTTTGGAAGAGTGGAGCAGAGATATCTAGCCATTGGAACAAAAAAAGTAGAAATGTGAAGCTCTTGGTAAGACAAAGGTTGGAATTACCGACCTCCAAATAGATAGAGGGTGCAGATCCAACACTTAGAAGAATAATAGCCATGATATCCTACCCTTTGAAAGACAGAAAGGTGGCTCCCAGCCCTTGAGCAAAAAACAAACAAACAAACAAACAAAACTGTTGCAGAATACTGCCCTCAGGATGTCAGAGTGGAGACAACTAGCCCTTGGCACTGTCACACTCAATGGTGTGGTTCAGCATTGTCTTTGATGTCCCATATCTGCTCACTCATGTGGTTCTGCTTCATTCCATGTGTTCCTCTGCTGCTCAGTGGTGTGGCTCTGTATAGCCCTATGACTCAAACTGCAACTCACTTAAATGGCTGAGTTACACAGGTGTTCTGCTGCTTCTCATAAGGTAGCTTTGCATCAATGCAGGCTCACTCTAATGCTAACTTAAGTGATTCCATGGTGTTCCACTTGTCCAATTTCTATGTTGTGTAACATGTCCTGCTTCTACTACCTGGGGTGGCTTCATGTTCTTTCAGGTACAACACTGAGCACACTGTGGTTGCTTGGCATCATAACAGGTGTTCCACTACCTTTCACTGGTATCATTCCAGATTTTCTCTAGTGTCAAACTGCCACTAACTGAGGTGGCTTGTGTCATCCCAGGTGCCTCATGGCTGCTCACTTGGGTGGCTCCACATTGTCCTATGTGTCCCACTGCTACACACTGGGGATGCTCCATCTCAGGTACCTCATGCCCTCTTACTGTGCTGCTTCTCATTTGGGTGGCTCCATCTCATCCCATTTGTCCTACGGCCACTCACTAGTGTGGCTCAGCATCATCTCTGGAGTCCTATATCTCCTCACTGTTGTGGCTCTGCTTTTTCCTGTGTCCCACTGCCAATCACTGGGGTTGCTCTGTATTGTCCCAGGTATTGAACTGCAACTCACTTGGATTGCTCTGTATTGCACACGTCTTTTGCTGCTTCTCATATGGTGGCTTTGCATCACTGTAGGTTTCCTCTTTCTCTCACTTAAGTGGTTCTTTGTCATTCCACTTGTCAAATCCTTGCTCAATGGGTAGGCACTATTCTCTATCTTGTGTCCTACTGCTGCTCACTGTGGTGTTGCTCTGTTTTCTTAGGGGTCCCACTTCCACTACCTGGGGTGGCTTCATATCCTTCCATGTTAAACCACTGAACCAACTGTGGTAATTTTGTGTTGTCGCTGGTTTTTAACTGCTGCTCACCAGTGTCACTTTTCATCTCCTCTGGTTTCCCACTACCAGTAACTGTGCTGGCTTGCATCATCCCATGTGTCTCACTGCCACTTACATGGGTGGCTGTAGGGAGCACATGAGCCAGAAGCCAGGTCCTTTGAGAAAACAGGTTTTAGCAAGGCTACCTGTGTGCTTGGAATACACAGTTCAAGGGTTTTGCAAGGCAGCCCAGAGCTGGGTGCACAAGGACAATACTCGGGATGTGGTTTCTGGCTTGGGTAAAAAATATGACAAAAATGCTGTTTGGTCTCTGGAAATGACTTGAGACATGACTTATGGCTTGCCTGCTTTGAAGAAAATAATAGTACAAACAGTAGTGTCTTAGCAACATGTACCAAAATATTGATTAAGTGCATTTATCTGGAACTTTAAAGGATTAGAAAAGAACAATGCATATTTCCTAGTTGAGATGTACTTTCTAGTCTCATTTACTGATTCACCCCTATGACCTCACTTGTTTTGCCCACCCTACAAAATAAACTCGCTGCAGCCAGATGGGGTCTCTGTGTCTCCATCAGAGCACAGAGAACCATCTGGTCCCAGCTTTTCTGTCTATGTCTGTGTCTGTGTGTTTTTTCTTCATTCCCTATCGCCTCCCCTCCGGTTCACATGTTCACCCATGCAGGTTGCAGCAGGTGGCATTGTCCCAAGTGCCTCATTGTTGCTTCTGGGGTGGCCTCACATCTTCTCAGAAGCCTCACTGCCTTTTGTAGGGTGGCTTCTTGTCATCTCACATATCCCACTTCTGCTTACTGTGGTGGTTTTGGGTCATTTCAAGTGTCCTCCTTTCACTTATTTTGGTGGCTCAGAGTCATTCCTGGTGTATCTCTGCCACTCTGTTGGGTTGCTTAGTGTAGCCCCCCGTGTTCCACTGGCACTAATTGTGATGTCTTCTTTTTGTCTCGTGTTTAACTGGCTTCTTTCCCAAGTGGCTCCACATTATCTCTGGTATACTACTGCTGCTATCTGGGGTCGCTTCACCTCATTCCAGGTGTTTCTCTTTAAACTCACAGGATTGAATTTGTGTTACCCTATTTGTTCTAAAGCTACTTTCTGGTGTGGCTATTTGTCATCTCAAGTGCCTCACTGCCACTTACTGGCATGGCTTAAGGTTGTCTCTGGTGTCTCTCTGTCACTCCCTGAGGTGGCTGCTCATCATCCCATATGATGCTCTGCCTCTCACTGGGGCTGCTCCATGTTGCTCCAAATGTTTCACTGCAACTAGTATGGGTGGCTTTGCATCACACAGATTTTTCATTGTTGCTCTAAGGGTTGCTTTGAGACATCTCAGGTTTCCATTGTTGCTCACTTAAGTGACTCTATATTGTTTCAGTTGTCCAACAGCTGCTCACATAGCAGCCTTTTTGTTGTTTCTGGTATCTTATTGCCACTCACTGGCATTTTTATACATTGTACCATGTGTCCCACTTCCTCTATCTCAGGTGGCTCCATGTCTTTTCAAAGACATCACTGAGGTCACTGGGGTAACTCAGTGTTGTCACAGGTTTCTGACTGCCACCCATTGGTGTGGTTTTTACATAACTCAGGTGTCTCACTACAGCTCACTGGTGTGGATTTTTGTAATCTCAAGTGCCCACTGCTTCTTGTTGTTGTCTTGTGTTATTTCAGGTATCAAACTCTTGCTTATTGGAGTGGATCTGCATTGCTTCAGGTTTCCCATTGCTGCTTATTAATATGGCTCTGTGTTGTGCCAGGCGTTTTACTGTCTCTAACTGGGTTGCCTCTGTGTTGTCTCAGGTGTCTCATTGCCACTAACTAAAGGTGGTCCTGGGTGATCCCAGGTGTCTTATTCTTATTCACAAGATGGGTTTTGCATTCTTTCAGTTGTTTCAAAACCTCTCATGGGGTAACGCCATGTCTTCCCACATGTTTCACTGCTGCTCACAGTGTTGGTTCTGCGACCTACAAAGTGAGCCACTGCTGCTCACTGGGGTTGCTGTGTGTAGTTTCAAATGTTTGACTGCTGATCACCAGGGTAGCTATGCATTTTCTTAGGGTTTCCACTGCTGCTCACTAGGGTGGCTCTGTGTCATCCCAAGCATCCTATCTCTTCTTGCCAGGTTGTCTTCATCTTTATAGTTATCCCACTGCCTCCTACTGAAATGGCTTGGGGTAATTCCATGTTTCCTCTTCTTACTATGGTGACTCTGTATTCCAAATATTTCACTGCCACTTACTGGGGTAGATGTGTATAGTTTCAAGTGTATCACTGCTTCTTCCGAGTGTAAATTTGCATCATGCCAATTCTTTCAATGCTGCTTACAGCGGTAATTAGATTTCATATTAATTTTCCAGTGCTGCTCACTAGGGTCTCTCCACATAGTCTCAGATCTCCCTCTGCTTACTGTGGTGGCCCTGTGTCTCATCAGGTGTCCTATTGATGCTTACTGAGGTGATTGTACTTCCTTTCCTGTTTTCAACTGTCAATTCCTGGGCTGGATTTCTGTCATTTCTTATATTTAATGTTGCTTTCCATGGTGGTTGTCTGTCATTTTGCCTGCCCCCTTTATGC
The DNA here is from genome assembly GCA_004026885.1 of Lyroderma lyra. Classification (NCBI taxonomy): domain Eukaryota; kingdom Metazoa; phylum Chordata; class Mammalia; order Chiroptera; family Megadermatidae; genus Lyroderma; species Lyroderma lyra. Next base: position 41,126 of record PVJL010009181.1, read on the forward strand.
TCACTGAGGTGGCCATTCATCATTGCAGTTCTTTGACTGCCACTCACTGGCGTGGCTCTGTGTCATTACATGTGTTTCATGTCAATCTCTGAAATGGCTCAGCATCATCCCAGGTTTCTTACATCTGCTCAATAGCATGGGTCCTCATCATGATCTTTGGTGTTTCACTGCTATTTACTTAAGTGGCTCTGTGTCATTTCACGTGTTCCAGTGTCACTCAGTGGAGTGGCCCTTCATCGTCACAGGTATTTCACTTCAACTTACTGGGGTGGCTCTGTGTAGTTTCTGATATACCACTTCCTTTCACTGCAATTGGGGCAGGGTGATGAGAGGGCTCAACATTTTCTTGGGTGTTCCATTGTTATTCTCTGAACTGGCTCTCTGTTGTTTCCAGGTTCCCACTGTCACTCATTGGATTGGCTCTGCATTGTTACAGGTGCTTTACAGTGCTTACTAGTGTAGCTACACAGCATTTCATGTATATTATTTCCTTTCACTGTGGAGGTTTTGCATCATCCCAGGTTTTCTAAGGCTGCTACTGGGGTGGCTTTGTGTAATTTAGGCATACCACTGTCACTCACTGTGTTGGCTTTTTGCCATTGCAGGTGTTTCAAGGTTGCTCACAGTGGTGACTCCACATCATACCAAGTGTCCCATTACTGCTCACTGTGTTATTTTAGGTGTTTAATAGCCAATCACGAGGGAGATTCTGCATCATCTCAGGTGTCTCATTGCCTCCTCCTGTGGTGGCATTGCATTGTTCCAGGTATCTTTCCACTGCTCACAAGTGTGGCTTTGTGTTATTCCATATGTCCTATTGTGCCTCACTGGGTTAGCTATGCATTGTCTCAGTTGTTCCACTGCCACTCACTTGAGTGAATCTGCTTCATCTCAGGTGACCCACAGCAACTCATTAAGGTGGCTGTGCATTATCTCAGATATACTACTGCTGCACACTGGAAACACCCTCTGTCACCCCAGGTTTTCCATAGTGATTCACAGAGATGGCTTTATGTAATCCCATGTATCTCACTGCTGCTAAAATAGGTGGCTCTGATTTCTTCAGGTATACCACTACTGTATATGCAGGTATTCTCAGTTGTTCCACTTCTGTTTACTTGGGTTTCTTTGCATCATATTCTGTGTCCCACTGCTGCTCACTAGAGTGGTTTCGCATCTTCACATATATCATCTCACTGTTACTCAATGAGGTAGCTCAACTTGATTCAAAGTGTCACATTGCTGCTCAATTGACTGGTTCTGTGTTGTTTCCAGGTGTTCTACTGTCTCACTAGGATGACTTGGTGTCTTTTTTAGATGTTGTATTTCAGCTCATTATTATGGCTTTGCATCATCTAGTTTTTCAATGCAGCTCACTGGGTTGACTTCTCATGTTTTCAAATATCCAGAGATCACTATTTTGGGTGGTTTTGAAAGGTTTCAGTGTCTCACATCTGCTCATTTGGGTTTCTGCATGGCATTTTATGTGTCCCACTGACACTTATGAAGTGACTTTCTGCCATTCTAACTCCTTCACTGCTGTTCACTCAGTGGTTTTTCATTGTTTAAGATGTACCACTGAAGTTTACTGGGGTGGTATCATTTCATTCCTGGTTTCTTACAGTAATCAGTTGGGTAGCTCAGTGTTTTTTATTTGTTCTACTGCCTTTCACCATAGTGGCTTTGCATTATCTCAGGTTTGCCACTTTCACAAACTTGGTTGCTCCATTTCATAATGGGTGTACTCTCTGTCAAACAGGTGGATCTCTGTTCTTCCAGGTGTACCACTAGTGCTCACTGAGGGGGCTCCACATCATTTCAGGTGTCCTACTACTGCTTACTGTGGTGGCTTTGTGTAATTTCATGTGTCCATCTGACGCTTACTGGGGTGGCTTTGTGACTTGTGTCTGAATGCCACTTATTGAAGTGGCTCTGTTTTGTTTTAACTGTCTTTCTCTGGTGGCTCCATGTCATTTCAGGTGTCCTACTATCGCTTACTGAGTTTGATCCATGTCACTCATGTTTTTTTACTTTTATTATCTGGTGTTATTTTATGTTGTCCCAGGTGTCTTACAGCCACTACACAGTGTAGCTTCGTTTCATCCAAAGTGTTTCACTGCCACTTACTGAGGTTGCTTAAGGTAGTCTCAGATGTCCAATTTTGCTCAGAGAGGTGGCTACTTGTGGTCCCAGGTGTCAGGTTGTAGTTTACTTGAGTGACTTTCAGTGTACCAAGCTCTCACACTGCTGCTTACTTTGGTGGTGTTGGGTCAATTCAAGTGCCGCACTGCCACTCACTGGGGTTGCTTTAAATTGTCTTAGGTATTCTACTTTCTCTCACTGTATTAATTTTGTGTTATTTCAGTTGCCACTAAACTTCTAACTCTAATGACTTTATGCAGTCCCTCGTGTCACACTACCACACACTTGGGTGGCTCCATGTTGTCCCAGTTGTTCTACAAAATCTCAGTGTGGTTGTTCCATCTCATCTCTGATGTCCCACTGCAGCTGACATGGGCCTTTGTGTCACTCCAGGTATTTCACTGCTGCTTACTTAGATGGCTTTCTGTGTCATTTTAGATGCCAAATTTCTGCCCACTATGTTGGTTCTGTGTTGTCCTAGCTGCTCTAGCTGCTGCTCACAGGGGTGGCTCTGCATCATTCCAAGTGATCTATTATTGCTCACTGGGATAGCTCTGTATTGTTCTAATTCTTGTACTACCAATCCTCCAATTTTCTCTGTGTTTTCCTAGATTTTCAACAGCTACTCACTGGGGTGACTCTGCATCTTCTTATGTGTCTCACTGTCACTTACTGAGAAGATTTTGTGTCATATTAGGTGTTCTACTTCCGTCATTGGGATAACACTGAGTCATTTTATGTGTCTGTCTGCCTCTTACTGAAGTGACTTAATGTCTTCTCATTTGCCTCTCTGCTGCTCACTGAAGCGGTTGTATGTTGTTTCAGGTGTTTCAGCATCACTCCTTGAGTTATGTGTGCATTGTTCCAGGTATACCACTGCTGCTCTCTGATGGGAATTTGCATTGTCCTCATTGTTCCATTACCACTCACTGAGGTGGATTCTATTTATTTCAGTATCTCAGAAATACTTACTAATGTGGTTTCATGTGATTTCAGTTGTTCATCTGCTGCTAACTGTTGTGGCTCTGTGTCATTTCTGCTGCCGCACCAATGCTCACTGAGGTGGCTTTGCCTATTTCCAGGTATTTTACTGCTGTTTTCTGGTGTGGGTCTCTGTTATATTGAGTGCCTCATTCTGCTTCCTTGGTTGACTCTTTGTCTTTCTACCTGTTTCACTGCCACTCAGTGAGGTGGCCCTTATTGTCTCAACTGCCCCACTGCTGATCCTAGGGTAGTTCCATGTAATTCCTGGTATTTCACTGCCTCAAGTGTTTTAAATCTGCTCAATAAGGGTGTGTGGTTTGCATTTTTTTATATGGCTCACTGAAGTTCACTGAAGTTCCTCCCTGTTGTCCGAAGAGTTCCATTGCCAGACACTTACGTGCTTTTTGTTGCCTTACAGCCACTGAACTCTCTCTTCCCCTGCACCTTTCCCATGGCATCATAAGGAAATATCTCAGAAATCTGAGACCCAATGGAACAGTATAAGTAAAGCTTCCTTGAAGAAGTGTCTCAGAAAACTGAGACCTGATGGAACGATATCAGTCATTCACCCTCTGATGCCTGGTTTAAGAACAATGACTCCATTCCCTGGGGTCATGTGTGTGTGTGAAGGCACAGTACATGTTGAAGCACAATGGGGACTTTCAGGAAAAGCGGTTGCTAGGCATGAAACTCACAGGCTATGGAAAAAACAAGTTTCACTTCTTTGCATATCCACCAATAAAAGTTATGCATTAGACCAATTCATGGCTCAGTCCTTGAAGCTTGAGTCCCTTGGCCCCACCTGTACTATATTTTTGGCTACTGCCTTTCTTCACCTTGCACCTCCCTTCTTGTTTCCCATAGCTCTTGTCATGCAGAATGCAACATCTGGCACCCAACATGGGACTTGAGAAGGAAGGTCAACTCCAAGTTAAAATAAAGAGGTTTTGGGAGTTCCCTGATGGTGTAGTGGCTTAAGGCTTCGGCGTTGGTGCTGTCAGCGCTGCGGCCTGGGTTCGATCCCCAGTCAGGGAGCTGCCCACATACCAAAAAGCAATAAATAAATAAATAAATAAATAAAGAGGTTTCACAGTGCAAGGCCTGGGAGGGTGTCACAACTACCAAAGGTACGGAAATGCCTGGGAATTCAACCAAGGTTAATAGCCAATGTAGGCTTTATATCTGTTTGCTTAAACAACTTCTTAAGGCCAGAGCACTTCCAGTGTCAGACCAAAAATTAGAGGAGATTCTCAAAGCAATTGAACCTCATTGTTCTTGGTCCTTAAATTTAGAGATATTAGATTTACAAACATGGAAAAAAGTTTGTACAGAACTCCGTGGATTATATCAAAAAGGAGTTTCTCTCCCATTAACCATCTGGGCTACATGGTAATTAATTAGGTAAGTTTTAGAAACTTTCCAAACTGATGAGAAAGATGAAGGGAAAGAAAAAATACAGGAATCTGAGGAAGAGGAGGAAGGATCTTTAGAAGCCCCCATCATAATCCCCAAGTCATTATAACCTTCTTTGGAGGACTGTGATTTTTTCTTAGGTTCTTTACTTGACTTGCCACCTCTGCCCACTTTCACAATGTGTGAATGGGATCTGCCAGCACAATTGGAAAAGAAAAATATCCATTTTCTTTCCACCACATGGGCACCTCCCCCTTCTTTAGGAGGCTTTCATACACTGCTCTCTGCCATGAAAAAGGGCATATGACAGGTAAAATTAAAAGATTTAGAGGCTTTAGCTTTTCCAGCGGTCATACATGAGCATGTTGCTCTTGGTGCGAATTCAAACAACCCTAACTTTGTTCTGGAATTTTTACACAAGCCCTTTTCATTTAAGCTCTTAAAGGAGCTCAAGCAGGCTGTAAATCAATATGGCCTTACGTATCCTTACACCTTGAGTCTTATATGGGGCGCAGCTGATAGCATTTGAATAATTCCCACAGACTGGAATGACATGTCAAAAACTTGAGTTTCCTTTTCCCAGTTCTTGCAATTTAAGATTTGTTGGATTGATGATGCTGATCAGTGAGCTTTTTGTAGCCCAAGCAGCACAACTTTTAAGAACTAATTTTCCAGACTGATATTCATTATATTCCAGGATGATATTCTCTGTGCTGTATCCTCTGTCAAACAGCAGCATGTTTTAAATTACTTAAAGAACAATTTGATTTGGCTGGACTCTGTATTGCTCCTAATAAAGTTCAAACCATAACACCAGTCCAATATTTAGGAACAGTTGTAGATCACCAGTCTATTCAACCTCAAAAGTTTCAGATAAGGAGAGATCAAATTAATATTTTAATTGATTTACAAAAATTGTTAGGAGATATTAATTGGTTATTTCCTACCTTAGGAATTCTCACTTATGCTTTCAGTAATTTATTTGGTTTCTTGTGGGGTCCCCCTCAATTGAATAGTTTCTGCACTCTGACTTCTCAGGCCAACAAGGAATTAGACTTGGTTGAAAACAAAATAAAGAGGCTCAAATTCAGCATATAGATCCCTCTTTGTCTTTACATATCTTACTTTTTTCTGCTCCACATTCACCAATGGCAGTAATTGTTCAACAAAACGACCTAGTAGAGTGGCTTTTCCTGCCTAACAACTTTGTTAAGTCACTCCCGAGCTATGTAGAATTAATTTCAGAACTCATATGATGAGCTTGCACCAGGGTGCTTCATTTGAATGGACACGAACCCAATCAGATCATGGCTCCCTTTAAAAAACAACAACTAACACATTTAAACATTCATTCTGAATCCTGGCAGATTGCCATTAGCGATTTTTTTGAAATAATTGATAATTATTATCCAAAATATAAGTTATTCCGGTTTTTCATGAAAACTAATTGGATTTTACCTAAAAAACCCAGACAGCCTTTTATTCCCCAGGGCTTTACAGTTTTTACAGATGAATCAAATAATGGTAAAGTGGCAATTGTCAGTGAAAAAGGTCATCAACTTATTCACACCAACTGTACTTCAACACAAAAGGCTGAATTGATAGCAGTTTTAACTGCCTTATAAACTTTTTCTGACCCTTCAAATATTGTTTCTGATTCTGCTTATGTTGTTCATACAGTACAAAATATTGAAATGGCATCTCTTTCCAATAATTCTAATCAATCTCTCCAGATTTTATTTCCTCAATTCCAACAGGTTGTAAGAAATCGTAAATGCCCTTACTTTATCATTCACATACATGCGCATACTAATTTACACGGTCCAATGACTCATGGTAGTATCCTTGAAGACTCCTTGGTAGAAAGTGCATGTGTTAGCGAGGCAACAGATTTTTATTCTGTGACTCATACCAATGCTGGTGGCCTTAGTTCTTGGTTTCCTATTACTAACAAACAAGCTCGACAGATGGTTCAAATTTGCCCAACTTGTTTGATTCTAAATGCTCCAAAAAAATGCCCTGAAAGAATAAATCTTAAGGGTCTTGTACCCAGTGCTCTTTGGCAGATAGATATAACTCACGTCCCCTCTTTTGGACATTTGTCCTTTGTACATGTAACTATTGATACTGCCTCTGGCTTTCTTACAGTGAAAGTAAAACACATTCCTGTCATCATTTACTTGTTTGCTTTCCTATTATGGGCTTCCCTTGTAACTTTAAGACAGATAATGGCCCTGCATATACTAGCTCCAAATTTTCACACTTCTGCACCAACTGGCATATTACCCACACCACTGGAATTTCTTACAATCCACAGGGTCAAGCTATTGCTGAACATGCTAATGCCACTTTAAAAAAACATTGAAAAAATTGAAAAGTGGGCAGAAGAATTAAACAGACACTTCTCCCACGAAGAAATACAAATGGCCAGCAGACATATGAAAAAATGCTCATCCTCATTAGCTATCAGGGAAATGCAAATCAAAACCACAATGACATACCACCTCACACCTGTTAGAATGGCTGTTATCAATAAGACAAGGAATAACAAAGGCTGGAGAGGATGTGGAGAAAAAGGAACTCTGGTACACTGCTGGTGGGAGTGCAAACTGGTACAACCACTGTGGAAGGCAATGTGGAGGTTCCTCAGAAAATTGGGAATGGAGCTACCATTTGACCCAGCAATCCCCCTTCTGGGAATCTACCCAAAAGACTTGAAAACCTTTGTCTGCAAGGACCTATGTACCCCAATGTTCATTGCAGCACTGTTCACAGTGGCCAAAACATGAAAACAACCAAAGTGCCCTGTGACAGATGACTGGATAAAGAAGCTGTGGTACATATACACAATGTAATATTACTCAGCTGTAAGAAAATATGAAATATTGCCATTTGCAACAAAAATGGCTGGACCTGGAGATCATCATGCTAAGTGAAATAAGCCAGACAGAAAAAAACAAAGAACTGTATGACTTCACTCATGTGCGGAATATAAAACTGAAGGTAAAGAAAAAAGAAATGAAGAAACAAATAACCCATGGACACAATCAATAGTTTAATGTTTATTTGGGGGATGAATAGGTTAGGGAGGGGAGAAAGGGGAGCAGGTGGGAGAGGAGGGGGGGAAGCTAAATATAAGGTGATGGAAAGAGAAGTCACATTAGGTGGTGAACTTATTATACAAGTTGACAATGCACTGTAGAATTGTATGCCTGAAACCTATGTAATCCTTGCTAACAGATATCACCCCAATAAGCCTAACAATAAAAATGAATTTTTAAAAAATCACAAAAACAAAAAGGGAGAGAAATAAGAGACCCCCCACAGATACCATTAGCAAGAGCTATGTTTACTTTGAACTTTTTGAATTTATTTGGCTCAGATATCAAGACTCACCTTGGATGTACTGCAGCTGAGAGACATTTCAATAGTCTCCATAGACCAAAACCTCTGGAAAATGTGCCTATCTAGTGGAAAGATATTCAAACTAATCAATGGCATTTAGGATCTTTATTGATGTGGGAGTAAGGTTTTGCTTGTATTTGTATCCAAGTCCTGAAGAACGACCTTTGTGAATACCTGGTTGGTGTGTTAAACCATACCATGAATGACAGCCCATGAAAGAGAAACCACATTTGGCCTCCTAATTGCAGCCATCATGGGAATTATAGCAATAGCTACTGTTGCTGCTATCTCTAGAGTAGCACTACATCAAGCTGTACAGACTACCCAGTTTGTACAAGATAGCATGAAAATGCAAGTAGGACTTGGAATCAACAAATTAAAATTGATCAAGCAATTAGTGTTAGATTAGCTGATTTAGAGACAACTGTAGTTTTTCTTGGAGATCAATTAGAAAATCTCCATACCATGATTACTTTAAAATATGATTGGAATGTTTCTAACTATTGCGTAACTCCTTTCTCTCACATCCAAACTAGGACCCCATGGTCAGAGGTACAAGCTCACCTCTGGGGACAAGGTCACAACCTTACTGTAGATATTCTACAGCTACAGCAAGAAGTGGATCAGATGACTCACACCACACTCCCTCTACTCCAAGGAGAGGAGGCACTTTCTGCAGCTGCAGAAGGACTGTCTCATTTAAATTCCATTACCTGGGTAAAAACCCTAGGTGGAAGATTTGAAGGTGCAATAGCACTTCTATTAATTATTCTTTTTCTATTTTGTTTAGTCCTCAGATGTGGACAACAAGGCCTCTGATGGGCAATAAATGAAGAAACTGCCAAGTCTATTTCTCCTAGTGCAAAAACAAAAAGGGGTAGATGTTACCTTACAGCCACAAAACGGTCTGTTCCCTCATGCCTTTCCCATGACATCATAAGGAAATGTCTTGGAAAACTGAGACCTGATGGAACGACATTGATAAAGCTTTCTTGAAGAGGTGTCTCAGAAAATTAAGACCCAATGAAATATCAGTCATTCCCTCTCTGATGTCTGGTTTAAGAAAAATGATTCCATTCCCTGGGGTCATGTGTGTGTCTGAAAACACAGTATGTGTTGGAGCACAATGGAGTCTTTTGGGAGAAGCAGTTACTAGGCACAAAACTCACAGACAATGGAATAAATAAGTTTCACTTCCTAGTATTTCTACTAATAAAAGCTATGCATTGGCCCGATTCGGGGCTCAGTCCTTGAAGCTTGAGTCCCTTGGCCCCACTTGTACTATATTCTTGGCTACTGTCTTTCTTCACCTTGTGCCACCCTTCTTGTTTCCCACAGTTCTTGTCATGTAGGACACGACAGGTTTTGTGTTACAAATGTATTACATTGCTGCTAACATAGTGGCTTTGCATTGTCTCAGTTTTCCACTGATGCTCACTTAAGTGGCTAAATGTCATTCCAGTTTTCCAAAAGCCACTAACCAGGCAGGCTTAATTGTATCTCTGGTGTCCTATTGCTGCTTACTGGGGCTTTTCTGCATCATCTCAGGTATTTCAATTCTGCTAGTTGGGATGGCTTTGTGTTTTGCCATGTATACCACTAAGCTCACTGGGGCAGCTATGGTTTGTTGTAGGTGTCTCACTGCCACACACTGGGGCATCTATACATCTTTCTATTTGTCACACTGCTGCTAACTGTTGTAACTCTTCATCTCCCTTGGTGTTACACTGCTGCTCCCTGGAGTTGATCCACATCATCCCAGGTGCATCACTTTCGCTCACTGTGGTGGCATCGTGAAGTCTAATGTGCCCCCCTATCTCTCACTGGGCTGGGTCAGCATCTTCCCATGTATCTAACTGTTGCTCACTTGGTGACTCTGTGTTTGTTCAGCTGTCTCACTGTTGTTCAATATGTCTGTCCTGTGTAATTTCACATGCCCTACTCTCACTCATTGAGGTGGCTCCACATCATTTCAGGTATACCACTTCCACTCACTTGAATGTCTTTGCATCATCCTTGCTGTTTCACTGTAACTTACTTCAATAATCTTGTGTGGTTCCAGGTGTCCTACTGCTGCTAAGCGCATTGAATTCATGTTGCCTCATGTGAATCTCTGCTGCTCACTAATGTGACAATGGGTCATTCTAGGTGTCCCACTACCACTGACTGAAATGTCTCTGCATAGTCCCTGGTGCTGCACATAAAGTTACCCGGCATCATCCCAGGTATACCAATGCTGTTCACAAAAGTGGTTCTGCTTCATACCAAATAACCTATTTCCATTCACTGTGGTGATTCTGAGTCATTCCAGGTATTTGACTGCAAATCACCATGGTTGTTTTTCATTTTTGGAGGTATTTCAGTGCCAATAACTAGGGTGTCTCTGTGTCATCTCAGGTATCTTATTGATGCTCACTAGAGTGTCTCTGAGTCATTTTAGGTGTCCACAACTACTTGTAATTTCATGTTTCCTTCTGCCACTAACAGAAGTGGTCCTATGTTATCCCAGGTGTATCACTATTATGTTGTGAGGTAGAAGTTATTGTTCCAGGAATACCATTGCTTTTCTCTGATATTTTTTTAATTTAATTGTCTCACTGCTGCTTAGTGGGATGGCTTTTTTACTTTCGTTTCCCAGTGCCACTCATTAGGTTCATTTCTTGTGGTCTCATGTATTTTACTTCTGCTCAGTGTTGAAACTCTGTGTCATTTCAAGTGCCCCACTGACTCTCACTGAGAAAGCTGTGACTTTTCACAGGTGTTTCACCACCAATCAATGGGGTTGATTTCTGTCTTCCCAGGTATCTCATGTAATTCTTGTTGTGACTCCTTTTCTAAACTATTTCACTGTTGCTCAAAGGGGTACTTCTGTGTCATTCCATTTCTTTCACTGCTGCAGACAGGGGTTGCCCCACATCATTTCATGAGTCCCACTGCTATTCCCTGAAATAGCAAAGCATTGTTTTAAGTATCTTACAAACTTAATAGTGTTGAGTTTGCATCCCTTTATTTCTTCTACTGCTACTCACTGACATGGCTCTGTGTCCTTTCACATATTTCACTGTAACTTACTGGTGTGGATTTGTGTTGTCCCAGGTGTTTTACTATTTTATGTTAGTTGGCTATGTTTTATTTTAGGTACACTGCCACTCACTGGAGTGGCTTTACATTGACTTATGTTTCCAACTACCATTGATGAGGTTTGTTCCTTATCCTTTCAGGTGTCCCACTGCTGTTCACTGTGGTAGTTCAGTGTCATCCCAGGTATCTCACCACCACTCAGTTTGGTGACTTCATTGTCTCAGGTGCCTCACCGATGCTCACTGTGGCAGCCCTGAGTCATTTCAGGTGTCCTAATTCTATCATTGGGGTGGTCTGCATTGTTTAAGTTATACTACTGCTACTTATTTGGATGACTTCATGTTGACCCAGTTGTCCCACAGCTACTAGAAATGGCTCAGTGTCATTCCAGTTGTTATATTTTTACCTACTGGTTTGAGTCCGTGTCTTTTCAGAGGTCTCACTGCCACTCACTAAAGTGGCTTCTCATTATCCCAGGTGTTCCACTGCCTCTCATGGGGTCATTCAGCATCTTCTCAAGTTTTTCACTTCTGCCACGGTGTTGGTTCTTGTTCTGACCAAGTGACACCTTGCCTCTCACTGAAGTTGCCCTAACTCATTTCAAGTGCTTGACTGCTGATCACCAGGGTAGATGTGTGTCTTTCTAGGTATACCACTACTTCTTTCTGGGGTGGATTTGAAAAAATCCCAATTGTTTCAATTCTGCTCACAGGAATGTCTCCATTTTATTTTAATGTCCTGGTGCAAACACTAGGATATTTCTGCATGGTCAAGGTTTCTCACTGTTGCTCACTGTTGTAACACTCTGTCATTCCAGTCCCCCACCAATGCTAATTGTGTTCATTCCAGCTGTCCAACCACAAATTTCTGAGGTGGATCCCTGTCATTTCATGTCCAATGATGCTTTCTGGGCTGATTCTTTGTCTTTCTTCTTGTCTCACTTCACTTTGCTAGGATAACATTGTGTCATATTAGTTTTCTTCACTGCTACTAACTTGGGTGTCTCTTTGTTATCCCAGGTGTCCACCTTCTATTTACAAATATTGATTAGTTTCATGTCATGTGTCCTACTGTGGCTAATTGGGTTTGGTCTGTGTTGTCACAGGTATCTCAGTGCCTTTCACTGAGGTCGTTCTGGGTCATTTCATGTGTCTTACTATGACTCACAAAAGTGTCTTCTCATCATCATAGGGTTTTAACTGCCTCTCATGGGGTCAGTCAGATCTTAGGTGTTTCACTTCCACTGAAAGGATTGGCTCCTGTTTCTATCAAGTTACCACTGCTGCTCACAAGGGTTGCTCTAAATCATTTCAAAGTGCTTAACAGCCAATCACCAGGGTAGCTTTGTGTTGTCTTAGGTGTTCATGTGCCACTCACTAAGGCGTCTCTTTTTTGTCTCAGGCATCCTACTGTTGATCACTGAGGTTACTGTGCCCAGGTGTACTGCTGATTTCTGGGGTTTATCCCTATCATCTTTTATGTCCTATGCTGCTTTCTGTGATGAATCTTTTTAATCTCACCTCTCACATTGTTGCTCGCTGGGGTGGCCCTGCCTTATCCCTGCTGTCTTATTGCCTTGCACTGCAGTGGTTCTATGTCATTTCATGTTTTACAATGTGACTAACTAAAATGGCTCAATTTTATCTCAGGTGACCTGCATCTGCTCAATTGCGTGGGCCGTCATCATCTTAAATATCATAATGATACACACTGAGCCGACTCTTTTATTTCAGAAGTTCCACTGTAACTTGCTGGAGTGGCTCTTCATTGTTTCTGATATTCCACTGCCATTTGATGGGTGGCTTTGCATTGTTCAAGTATACCACATGGTAAAGTGGCTCGACATCATTCCAAATGTTCTATTGCTATTTACTGAGGTGACTCAGTAGTGTCATTTCAAAAGTTTCAGTTACACTCACTGGGTTTACTCTACATCGTCCAAGGTATCTCACTTCTACTTACCGCTGTGGCTCTGTGTCATTTTAGGTAAACCACTTTCTCTTACTGGGGTGGCCCTATGTCATCACAAATGTTCCACTGTTGCTACTGGGGTGTCCCTCTGTCATTTCAGGTATTCCTCTGTCACTCACTGGGCTTGCTTCTTGTTCATCCCATGTGTTTCAAGATTGTACACAGAGGTAGCTCCACATCATACTGAGTGATCCACTACCACCCACTGTGGTTGCTCTGTATCATGCAAGGTGTCTGACTGCCAATCACCGTGGAGGCTCTCTGTTGACAAAGATGTCTCATTACAGCCTTCTGGGGTGGCTTTGCATTGTCATAGGTGTTTTACCACTGTTTACAAGTGTAGATCTGCATCGTTTCAGATATCCCATTGTACCTCACAGGGGTGGCTTCACATCCTTTCTCTTGTTCCACTCCCATTCACTAGGTTGACTCTACATCATCCAACATGTCAAATGCAGCTCACTAAGATGGCTCTGTGTCATTCCAGTTGTAAAACTGCCACTCACTGGAGTGATTCTGCATTGTCTCAGGTATTCCGTAGTTCCCTGTGTGGAACTGCATTATCCCATGTGTCTCACTGGCACTCACTGGATTGTCTGTGCTTGGTCCCTTGTATGGCACTGACACTCAATTGACTGGCTTCCTATTGTTTTTTGTGTTCTTCTGTGTCTTACAAAAATGGCTTAATTTTGTGCAAGTGTCCTATTACCACTCACGTTAATGGCTTTGCGTCACTTAGGGTTTTCTACTGCTGCTCACTTGGGTAGATCATTGTGGTCCCAAATGTTCCAAAACAGCTCTCTTGGGTGGCTTTTCATGGTTCCAAGTGTCTCACTGCTGCTCACTTGTGTTGCTCCATGTAGGATTAGGTGTGCTACTGTCACCCATAGAGTGAGTTTTTTTCATTGTAGGTGTTTCACTGCTACTCACTCAATGGCTCTGCATTGTTCAGAGTGTCCCACTGAAGTTCAGTGGACTGGCTTGTGTCATTTCAGGTTTTCCACCACTGCTCAGTGGGAGTCTCAGCATCATCTTGAGTTGTCTTACTGTTCTTTACTATGATAGTTTGTGTAGTCTCGGGTTACCCATTTTTATTCACTTACCTGCTTCATATCATCCTAGACATACAATTGCTGCTCACTTGGGTGATGCTGTGTCATTCCAGTTTTCCCAGTGCCACTCATTAAGGTGGCTTTTCCTCATTTCAGGTGTCTCACTGTTTCTTACTGCAGTCATTTTGTGTTCTTTTATGTGTTCATCTGTTGTGGCTTTGGGACTTCGCAGATGGCCCATTACCACTCACTGGCATAGCTCCATTTTGTCTCAAGAGGTCAACTGCCCCTTTCTGCAGTCTTTGTGTTATCTCAAGTGTCCTACTACCCCATTCTAGGTTTGCTCTGAATCACTCCTGCTGTTTCTCTTTCATTAACTGGTGTTGCTTTGTTTGGTCTTAAGTGTCATAACATTGCTTTTTGTAGTACCTTGTGTTCCATTGTAATTCATTTGGGTGCTTTAATTTTGACCAAGCTATATAACTCTACTGCTTACTTGGGTGGCATTGTGTCATATCAAGTGTTTCACTGTTGCTCACTGGGGTAGCTTTGCATCATTCAAAGTGTTCCAACTCCACTCATTAGTAGTTTCATGTCACTCAGGTGTCACACTATACTAACCATGGTGGCTCTGCATAGTCTCAGGTGCCACATTATGGCTCAGTTGAGTGGCTCCAGGTATTCTCAGGTTTCCTACATTTTTTAACTTTGGTAGCTCCACATAATCTCAGATGTTTTACTGCTGCTAACTAGACTGCCTTTATGTCACTCCATGTGTTTCACTGCCACTTACTTGGGTTGCTCTATGTCATCTGAGATGTCCACCTGCCACTTAGTATGGTGGTTCCTTGACATCTTAGCAGTTTCATTGTCTCTAACCGAGGTGGTTTTATGTCATTTTATTTATTTATTTTTTTCTTTTTTTTTTCTTTTTCTTTTTTTTTTATTCATTTTTATTGTTAGACTTATTGGGGTGAAATCTGTTAGCAAGGATTACATAGGTTTCAGGCATACAATTCTACAGTGCACTGTCAACTTGATGTATAATAAGTTCACCACCTAATGTGACTTCTCTTTCCATCACCTTATATTTAGCTTCTGCCTCTCCTCTCCCACCCCCTCCCTTTTCTCCCCTCCCTAACCCACTCTATGTCATTTTAAATGACCCATTTCTGCTTACTGAAGTGGCTCTCTCTCATTCCAGTTTTATGATCATTGATTACTGGGGTTGCTATGCATTGTCCTTGGTGCTCAACTGCCACTAACTTGGGTGGCTCTGCATCATCTTATGTGATTCACTAAGGAGGTTTGGCTGCATCCTGTCTGTACAGCTGTTGTTCACTGATATGTTTCTGTATCATTCCAGGTGTCCCACTATGCTTATTGGAGTGGCTCAATATCATTTAATATATCTCTCTGCTGCTCACAGATGTGGTTCCATGTTTTCTCGGGTGTTTCACCACCACTCCCTGAGGTAGGTTTATATCATTCCAGATAAGCCACTGCCAATTGTTGGTGTGAATTTACATTGCTCTCATTCATTATCCATCAGACATTCACTATGGTAGATTAATTTCATTTTAGTATGACAGTGCCACTCACTTGGGTTGCTCCTCATTGTCTAAGCTTTTTATGTGTTTGTAACTGTAATGGCTTTTCCATTCCAAGTGTCCCATCACCACTCATTAAGATTGTTGTGCCTTCCCCCAGGTGTCCCACAGCCAATTTTGGGCATAGATTCCTGTTTTACCATGTGTACCATGACACTTACTTGGTTAGTTCTCTGTCGTTCCACCTGTTTCACGACTGCTCACTAGGGTAGTTCTGCGTCATCTTAGCTGTCTCAATGGTGCTCACTTGGGTGGCTCTGTGTTAAACCAGATGTCCCACTGCCACTCACTTATGTGACTCAGCATCATCTTTGGTGTTCCACTTTTGCTACCTGTCAGGGAGATCCTGTTGTCTAACATATTTCACTGCTAATCACTGTGTTGTTCCCTGTTTTCTCAGTTGTTCTACTTTAGCTCACTTTTGAGGTTTTTTCTCACACAAGTGTTCCCCTATAGCTTAGTGGACAGCTTTATGTAGTCTCAAGTTCTCACTGAAACTTATTTAAGTGGTTAAGTGTTGTTCTAGTTGTCAAAAAGCCACTCATTAGGGAGAATCTGTGTCTTCTCTGGTGTCCTACTTCTGCTCACAAGAGTGTTTCTGTGTCATACCAGGTGTCTCCTTTTTGTTACTTGAAGTGGCTTTGTGTTTTGCCAGGTACACCACTGAGCTAACTGGGGTGGCCCTGTTTTTTACAATTGTCTCAGTGCTATGCAATGGGGTGGCTCCTCATCTTTTGAAGTGTTTCAATGCCGCCAAATGCAGTGGTCCTCTGTCTTCCTAGGTGTACACAATGCGTGCCCTCCCAGTTGTTCAACTGCTGCTCATTGATATGGCTTCTTGACATCCAAGATGTACCATTTCCTTTCACTGTGCTGGGTCAGCATCTTTTTTTTTTTGGCAGAGGGCTAACAATGTATTTTATTTAGAAATTATATTTCTTTTTTTTAAAATTCATTTTTATTGTTAGACTTATTGGGGTGACATCTTTAGCAAGGATTACATAGGTTTCAGGCATACAATTCTACAGTGCATTGTCAACTTGATGTATAATAAGTTCACCACCTAATGTGACTTCTCTTTCCATCACCTTATATTTAGCTTCTTCCACTCCTCTCCCACCCCCTCCCCTTTCTCCCCTCCCTAACCCACTTGTCCCCAAATAAACATTAAACTATTGATTGGTCCATGGGTTTTTTGTTTTTTTGTTCAGAAAAACAAAGAACTGTATGACTTCACTCATATGCAGAATATAAAACTGAAAGCAAAGAAAAAAGAAGTGCATTTTATTTTAGTGTACCAGTGCCACTTACTAGGTACACACCAATTGATCTCATATGCCCTAATCATGTTCACTGCGGTGGCTAAGTGTATTTATAGCATTCCTTCTGACACTCATATAGGTGGTTGTGCCTTGTCCCAGGTATCCCTACACCAATCTATTGGTTTGATTTCTGTTATCCTTGGTATTCCATGCTGCTTTCTGGGGTGGCACACTTCTAAACTCCTTTACTGCCACACAGAGGGATGTCCCTGTGTCATTCAAGCTGTAATCCTGCTGCTAACTGGAGAGGTTTCACACCTTCTCATACATCCCACTGCTACTCACTGGCATGGCAAAGCATCCTTTCAAGTATTCCACATCTGCTAACTGGAGCGGGTTAATCTTTCTTTTCTTTCTTTCTTTCTTTCTTTCTTTCTTTCTTTCTTTCTTTCTTTCTTTCTTTCTTTTTGAGTTCTCTTTCCATCACCTTATATTTAGCTTCCCCTCCCTCCTCTCCCACCCCCTCCCCTTTCTCCCCTCCCTAACCCACTCATCCCCAAATAAACATTAAACTATTGATTGTGTTTATAGGTTATTCGTTTGTCCATTTCTTTTTTCTTTGCTTTCAATTTTATATTCCACATATGAGTGAAGTCATATGGTTCTTTGTCTGTCTGGCTTATTTCACTAAGCATGATGATCTCCAAGTCCATCCATTTTGTTGCAAATGGCAATATTTCATCTTTTCTTATATGGACAAATAATTTTTGATAAAGGAGCAAAAAATACACAATGGGGAAAAGACAGCCTCTTTAGTAGGTGGTGCTGGGAAAATTGGAAAAGCATATGCAAAAGAATGAACTTGACAAGGAATAACAAGTGCTGGAGAGGATGTGGAGAAAAAGGAACTCTGGTACACTGCTGGTGGGAGTGCAAACTGCTACAACCACTGTGGAAGGCAATGTGGAGGGTCCTCAGAAAATTGGGAATGGAGCTACCATTTGACCCAGCAATCCCCCTTCTGGGGATCTACCCAAAGAAATTGAAAACCTTTGTCCGCAAAGACTTATGTACCCCAATGTTCATTGCAGCGCTGTTCACAGTGGCCAAAACATGGAAACAACCAAAGTGCCCTGCGACAGATGACTGGATAAAGAAGCTGTGGTACATATACACAATGGAATATTACTCAGCTGTAAGAAAAGATGAAATATTGCCATTTGCAACAAAATGGATGGACCTGAGATCATCATGCTAAGTGAAATAAGCCAGACAGAAAAAACAAAGAACTGCATGATTTCACTCATATGCGGAATATAAAACTGAAAGCAAAGAAAAAAAGAAATGAACAAACAAATAACCCATGGACACAATCGATAGTTTAATGTTTATTTGGGGATGAGTGGGTTAGGGAGGGGAGAAAGGGGAGGGGGTGGGAGAG